>JAJIBD010005777.1:0-149436 GCA_021461705.1 Cryptotis parvus
AATTATCAATGTACACAAACAACTTACAAAACTCAACAACAATAAACAAATGCATTTAAAAAATGGAAGAAAGAGATGCACAGATACTTCTCCCAAAAGACCCTACAGATGGTGTACAGACACATAAAAATGCTCACACTGTTTATTATTAGATAAATCTAATTTAAAATGGCAATGAGGTATCACCCCACACCAATAAAATATCCTCTATCAAAAAGGTAATAAACTATAAGTGCTGATTGGTCGGGTGCGGATTAAAAGGAACCCTCATTTACCACAGATCTGAAATTATATGGAAAATCAAAGACATTTATTTTGAAAATTAAAAAGTAAAGTTACTATCTATCTATTTCACTTGAGTCAGGTATGCAGAAACAACAAAGTACTAATTTAAAAATGATATTTGCACATCTATTTTCTTTGATGTGCTGTTCTCAAAAAGCCAGGCTCTGGAAACCCAACTGTCCAAGTACACAGTGAGGGATGGATGAGTGGATGAATATAAGATAGATAAATAGATAGACAGATGGACAGATAGATCCATCGATAGATAGATAGACCAATAGACCCATAGACTGATCGATAGATAGATGGATCAATGAATCGATGGCTCGATAGATCGATAGATCCATGGATCGATGGATCGATCGATGGATAGATAGATAGATAGATAGATAGATAGATAGATAGATAGATAGATAGATAGATAGATAGATAGATAGATAGATAGATAGATAGATAGGTAATGGATACTCAGCTCTAAGAAAGGATAAAATCTTGCTTTATACTACAACATGATGAAACTGGGAGGGATTCATTACAAATTCATATTAAAAGCAGAAATAAAAATATATAATCTTACTCATATGTGGTATATAAATAAACAGAACAAGAGAATAGACAATGTTTAACAAGGTCACAGAACTGAGATTCTCATAGTGAAGTGAGTGAGGGAGAATTATAAATTGAGAGAGTCCAATGGGTAGTAATACTAATTTTGATAGCGTGCTATGGTAATACTGTACCGCTAAAACAATTACTTAAAGTCTGATCAACCAATTTTACCTCTGTTAAAATATATAAGAATGGGGTTGTTAATTATGATGATAGAACTGAGAAAGGGAGGGAGTTGTTGACTCTAAGACTAGAGAGCCAGGTTGGAGTTTTTGGCAAGGTTATAAATGGGAGGAACTAGTGAGTGAATATTCTGTGCCAGCATCAAGCTGAATATGTACCTGTAGCATGAGGGAAGTTGGATTAGCTGCACAGTCGGCAACAAAAAACAAGTACCCCTGCTGCCATTCTGGTAGATCATTTGCTCTGCTCTGCATAATCACAAGGATATTTTCAAAGCTGAGATTTCTATTTCTGGGTGTTTGTCCCTATTGCTTTCCTTGCAAAGCTCTCTGCCTGGTCTCTAAGGAAGTTAAGTCTGATCCTGCTTCCCAGGGATGTGTTTTGATACTTTTATGCTTCCTTCTGAGTTAAGTCCCAATCTTCAAGATAAACCTTAGGACTGAGTGTGCTCTTTGCTTTTTATATCTCAGCTATTTGAAACATTTTTGTCATTTAATATTTTAAAAGCTTAGAGAAAGCTCTATGTAAGAGGAAGTCCAAAACATGCCATCCAGTCAACACTTAATTTGAATGATTTGAATGATATCTAATATCTACATGAACTTGAAGATTACCTATTAACATAATCCCTATAGTCAATCTTCTCTGTCTCCAATTTGTTTTCTGCTAATTTTTGTCTATTGTTTGTGTAATGGTTTCTTCCAATTGACTTCTTATGAATATTATTATTATTATTATTGTTGTTGTTGTTGTTTACTCATGTAGTATATATATACTGCAGGTATGAGCTCAGGAGCATTAAATTCAATATTATACCTTTATTATTTTGCTCCATAAAAATATGTACATAGGTTTTTCAATCACATTTTTCTTATTACTTTAAAAATTGTAGGTAGTAAGATAGGATGTCAGGTCTATCACCTGTGTGAATCTCCTGTCTTTTCCAGGACCTTTGTCTATAGTACCATAACTACAGAGAAAAATGTTACCATTTTCCTTAGTGAAAGGGCTGTGATCAGTCCATTATGCTTGACCTGTAAGATAAAAACTTTGTAACACTATCCTATAGAATCTTATGGCTTATGTGACTCATGAATATTAATGGAATTTTTGTGTGTCATTTCTTGCCAGTGAATTAGACCAATAGCTGAGAATAGGATTGGAATCCTTCAAATTTTGTCTTCAACTGGTTGACTCTCATGGTTAAAATTTTTATACATAGAGTCTCATTCTCAGTCCAGTCTCTAGAAACCTAGTTAAAAGGCAGAGTCATTTGGAGATATTACTCTTTCCTCCATTAGGAATATAAACAAAAATTGTCTAGTGCTATGAGTGTCAAAAGTAGAACCTATATGTGAGAAAAGTGGACAGGTAGATTTATTTTGGGTGGCTGAGAACACAAAATAGGAAAATATGAGAGTAAATTATCACTTGATCACTTGACATCCCGTTATTCATCGATTTGCTCGAGTGGGCACCAATAATATTTCCATTTCACCCTGTCACGTGCCAGTATAGCCCAATGGCATCTGCTTGCTTCAGGATTACAAAAAGCCTCAATCCATTCATTCAGCGTCTTGACGAAGTCTGACCATCTTGTAGGCATAGCTACAAGCCTCAGATAGAGTCTCGATAGAGCCTCAGAAGAACCCAGAGGAACTCCCCCACCATGCTGAGAGTAAATTATATGATATATACATTATTGATGCTATTTATCTATTATACATTTTGTATGTCAAAAAGAGACCCAGAAGGTTTAATAAATTGGCTCATAACTATTCAAGCATCACTTCACTTGTCTTCCCGTTGATCATCGATTTGCTCAGCGGGCACCAGTAACGTCTCCATTCGTTGGGAATGAAGTCCATCATTGTTGCCTCGTGTTACAAAGCTACCAGTGTTTTATTTGATATGCCAAAAACCAGTAGCTATTATGGACCTCATTTCCATGACCTGAAGGAATGGTTTGAGGCTCTTCCTGTTCCTGGAGCAAGCAGATTCTCTTGGGCCATACTTGCTTGTGACAGGTTGTATGGAGATGTTACTGGTGCTCGCTGGAGCAAATCGATGAACAATGGGAAGACAAGTGACAAGACAAGTATGTACATACTGAGTAAAACATACTAAGCTTTCAAAAAGATAAAATCTTGTTTTTAGCTATAAGTTGTGTAAAACTATGGTATTATGTTAAGTGAAGTAATAAATAGAAAGGCAAATATCAGATGATTTTACTTATACATGTAATATAAAGAAACAAATCATGGCAACTGACAATGTTTAATAAAATAAACCCTTATTCTCTATCAAGACAATTGACTTTACTGAGTAGGTCATTGGAGCAGGGTAAGGGAGAGTGGTAGGGACCAGAAAGATAGTAAGCAGGTAAGGCACCAACATTACAAAGGTCAATTCCTGGTACCACATATGGTCCCTGAAATCTCACCAGGCAAGATTCATGAGAGTAGACCCAGAGTAAGCTTGGGGCACAACCAGGTACTCAAGGTGGTCCAAACTCCAAAAACAAGACAAAGAAACAAAAACAACAGAAAATGAGGGAGTAGAAGAGAAAGGATGTAGGCACAGTGATGGAGGGATATTGGCACTTAGTCCTGAGTGTGATGGCAAAAATCAAGACCAGTGTGACCTGAATTTGATATCTAGAAAGGATATGAGAGGGGTCCAGAGGGACCTGTGGTTGGAAGTGCCTTAGCCCTGTGCTGACTAGGCTCCTCTTACTGGATATTGGGCCTACAAATGCAGTGTGTGTCCTTAACTAAAATACATAGCAAAGCAGCAAGGTCCAGGATCGGTTCTACTCTGGGTAGACTCCAGAGTTCAGGGACTTTCATGAGTAACTAGATTGTAGTTCCCACCATAAAAGGAAATCTCTCAACAAAGAAATCAGGGTGTTTGCACAGTCATAAGTGTTCAAAACATATCCAGGTAAGTGAGTATGAATAAGTCTGAGCACTATGTAGATCTATTAGTCATGGTGCTAAATGTTGCCCTGGCTTGCTGTCTTTGAGCAGAGTTGCAGAATGGTTAGGATAAGAGAGTAGATGTGTGATACACATTTAGTCCAAATGAAATTTTACTTTTAGAATTAGATGAGATTGCTTGGAAGGAAACAAGAAATGAAAGCTGTCAGAGCCGTTATATATGTTTATCTATAAAAATAACCCTTGCCTGAGTGGCCAGTTCCAGGACCAGGAGACGAACATTCAGCATGCTTTGGCTTTTGATTTTGTATTCAATTATGTATGTCCTCAAAGATAGAATGCATTTCTCTCTTATGACATTTTGCAAATGCAGAAAAAGGATTATTGAATGTGAAGACCTCGAATTTGGACCAGATTTTAGAAACAGTGTAGTATTTCTCAATATTCATGATATCCGGGATCTATATATCAGAGCATGCCCTACGTCCGGATGCTCAGATTCAATGGAGAGCTACTTATAGAGAAAACTTAGGCAACATGACAAATACAAATGTAAATTAGCTGTCAATCATATTAAAATGGATTTTAAAGAAGAATTTATCTACTTTAAAGGAGAGTAAAGATGATCCTTCTGCTAAATGATTTGAGAGTATAATTGGCTGATGAGGGTGTAGAGAAACAGTAATAAAAGGGAAGTGCATTTAATTCTAGCTTGTCACTTCCAGCTTTACAAATTGGTTTATTCCAAATGAATACTCACATTTTTCAAAAAATTAAATTACCTTGTGTATTTTTATTTATTTATTTATTTTTTTTCTCTCCCAGTCTATTTCTGTGACCCTTAAATCCTAACAGCCAGTATGAAAAACTGAAAATATGAGTCTCCTGTGTATGTTTTAAAGGTCTGTTAAAGTAGACTATCATATTTAATGAAATTGCATTGCACTGTCATCAACTAGCAAAGCTGGTGAAGCATTTGGGCCTGGTGTGTCTTACTGAGATAAATGTTCACTTGTTTGGATAGGATGGGTATCCTATTTCCATCGTGACCTTTGTAACCACCAGTCTCAGCTCACCCCTACACTCCCCCACCCCTTGAGAAATCTTAACAAGTTTCTCATCACCACAGAGAGCAATTAGCAGCCTGCAGTCAGCTGTGCTACCACACACACCTGGGACCCACAGGCTCTTGTTCTTGCATATCTGCCAGCCTGCTCCAAAGAAAGATCAGGCCTGGCTTGCGGCAATGTGAAGACAACACAGGGGTAGGTATGACTGTTTCTAATTCCTTGGGGGGAAGCTTGAGACGCAAACATTGATCTAGGGACATGTTAAAATGCAGGGTTCTCTGACTGGGGTTCTCAGATTGAGTACAGCAGCTTCACCTGGAAACATGACAACATACACATTCTCAGGTTTCAGTGAACCTACTGATGAGAATCTAGGAGGATAGAGCCCATGGCTCTGTGTTTCTTTTTTGGGGGGTGGGGCTTTATTTTTGGGTCACACCTGGCGATGCTCGAGGTTTACTTCTGGCATTTTGCTCAGGAATTACTCCTGCTGGAGCTTGGGGGGACCATATGGGATGCTGGGGATCCAACCCGGATCGGCCTTGTGCAAGGCAAATACCTTACCTGCTGTGCTCTCATTCCAGCCCCATCTGTGTTTCTTTAAGTCCTTAAATAACCATGATCTAACTTAGATTTGAGTCCTGGTCTAGTGCACAGAGAGTAATGAGGTCAGTGTATTGTTTCTGGGATTGATTCTCAGTTCTATGCCCCTGACCTGTGTGGCCTGGAGCAGATACCTAACTTCTGAGTCTAAGATTTTATATATGTAAATGGAGATAATTAAACTCCCTGGGCAGGTTGCTATTGAGTGCATTCTCTGTTGTGTTAAATCCATTTCATGGAAGATTATGCCTTGGAAGTAAAGTGGGAAGTTAAAATGGAAATTTTCCTGCCGTGATATCATGAGAGACATCCGGATAACAGCTATCCCACACCAAGACCAGGGCTATACAAACCCTGCAAGTAGGATAAGAAAGAAATTAAAAAAAAAAAAAACAACACCAAAGCCTCAAATGTCTTGCTATATAAAAATCTAAAACTGTGGATCTGGGGAAGTAAAGCTGGTTTAACGAAATGTCTTCTTGTATCTCTGGTCTCAGGGAGGGGCCTTATTAGGGAACGAATGTTGGGAAGACAGGGAAGACTTTCTTGGCCTCTACGCAGATTTGAAGGACAGGCTCTGTTGGGGATACAAATGTTGAGAGGATACAAATACAGCTGTGCTAAGTGGTTCCTTGTTGGATGACAGGTTTAGTTAGTTTGGGAACTTTGCTGTTTTGCCCACTCACAGCTTATTCTACTTAAGCCAAGTTTCATTCTAATGAGATCTCTCTTCTATGTAATCACTGATAGAAGGTGTGGCAGTCACAGAAGTCACCTTGACTGAATAACTTCTGACTTATACATCTACTAAGACTTCTGTGTTTTCTAGATTGGACACAGCTCCTCTTTATACCCACTGCACCCACTGCATGGGACAGTTAGAATTTACCAGGAGACTACCACCCTGGCTACGTTGAGACTATAGGAAAATTATAGGAAGGATCGCACTAGTTTGCCGTCATGCAAGTGAGAGTGACCCTTTCAGTATACAGAGAACAAGATACTCAAAATCACTCTGGTGCAGTTAATAAATAAGAAGGACCTTGTGGGTACCATCTATATTACATGAAACTCATGAAATTAAGATGTATTACTTTATACCAACTCTCTCTCTCCAGTGTTTTACATAAGAGATAATCTTATGTAGAAGTGATTAGTCCTTGGTGTAACTTTTGTTTATATTTGTAATAGGGTGTGGCACGCGCCTTCTACAATTATGGTTCTATGTTGACATGACCCTCCCTCTCACAGATTACTTTGGTGTATATAAGGGGACTGACTTGAAGCCCGTTGGCCTTTCCCCCCTTCTTTTGGGTAGGACTCCTCTCGGGTGAGATCCTCTCTCTTTGATGGAAGATTTAGGCTCTTTTGTATGGTCAAAGTTCAGACCAGAGCTAGAGTTCTTTCATTATGTTGGATTGCTGTGGAAGAGATTTTGTATTATTAAAAGCCTTTTTTGGAACTGCACAGGACTCGTGAGTTTTCATCTGTTCCCCGGCGTCCTCAGAGGTAGAAGAGAACTTCTGTCCTGACACTGTCGGGGACCCCTGCAGCATCCCCGACAGTCCCTGGTTAACTCCAGCAGGCCTTCATGGAGGACAGACAAAAAGCTGGATGTTGACAAAATTTTCCAGAAAGGACAAAAGGAGCCAGAGAAACATCCCAGGATAAAGTTCATCCTACCACATTGGAAGATAAGCAAGAAAGAAGTGTGGGCAAAGATATTTTCAAAGAACTTTGTAATATATCCACAAGAGAAGTAATTTGTTTCAGATATCTGCCAGGATGAGTGGGAAGTCAGATTATGATGGGAATGGAATAAATGTGCTTTCCTGAGATGGAAGTGATAATGCGGATTAAGGGCAAAGGCAGGATCGTCTTTCCCAGCAACACATGCCCACTCATTCCATCTGCTCCAATTCAGAATCCTTGAGGGTAGTCCTAGAGGCCCCCAAGCAACACCCAGCTAGTCTTGATGAATGCCGGTACCATAGTGCCTGGGCAGAACCACACCCTTGACCTAGAATTGACCTACTGGCCCAGTTGGTTGAGATTCGCTCAGAGTGTCACTTGTCACTTGTCGTCCTGTTGTTCATCAGTTTACTCAAGCAGGTGCCAGTAACGTCTCCATTCGTTGGAATGAGGTCCATTATTGTTACTGTTTTTGGCATATTGAATACACCGTGGGTAACTTGCCAGGCGCTGCCTGGCACTCAAAGTGATGCCGCTAAAAAGTGCATTCCATTCTTCACCATTCTCACTTCTTTCAGTCTCGGTATTGCTGGGGATAGTGAGATTAAGCCAGTGTCAGAGAGGAAACATCTGAGACAGAGACACAGAAAACCAAGTGAACATTTTCACTTTCCATGCTGTAGGAGTAACAGAAGCAAAGGAGACTTAATGTTAAATTAGATTTGCTATTTTAACAAATATTTGGCTCAGAATACTAACTTCTAAATGGAGATGATTTTTATTGACTGAATAATTGTCACAATAGGCTGGAATGATTATAGGCTGGAGTGCAGGTTGCCTTGCATATGGCCTTGCATATGGCCAGCAAAAGTTCTATCCTCAACACCCTGTATAGTCGCTCAAGCCGTGTCAGTGATCCCTGAGTGCAGAACCAGGAATAAACCCTGAGCACTGCTGGGTGTGACCTCCTGAAACAGCAACAGAAATAGAACCCTCAAATTATCTATCATCTAAAACCTGAGCACTTAAAGTAAACCTTAGTATTATCTATCATCAAAAGTAGGTTTGAAGACTTTCTAATTTTTTCAGGAGAAATGAAGATCATGGTATGATCATCTTTTAATACTTTCAAAGCACAGATAAACCATGAAAATATATCTACTTGAATGCTGATATCACTTTTGCTTGTTACAATAAATATGGTACACACACTTCCATATATTTTTTCAGAGGGTAACGCCTCCACCAAAGGCAGATTTTATAGATTAAACTAAAGATGGGCCTATCAAATATAATATTTAATGAATTCTGAAAGAGCTCATATCTGTGTAAAATGAGAGGATCACAGTATTGTTTGAATCGGTGAAGTAATGGAATTAGAGACCAGGAAGTGATAGGTAGATGATGGGAATAGCCATTTTGAACCATGCCTTGGGCACCATCATGCCAAAGCCTTGGTGAGTGGCTCCTTTGGCATTAGGGCTCTGTAAGACCATCATTCTATCCATGAAAATGGTCTTCAAGGTGATGCTTTCATTTACAACCATGCAATATCATGGAATGTTCATCTAACAGAGAACTTTTCTTCCCTATAGACACCATTCTGTTTGGGAGTTGATGTGAGAACTAAGATACTTACTTATCAGTCATTTATGTATTTTTTATATATATCTTTGAAAAAAATTGGAGTTTCTTGTTCCTTATCTTATTTATATCTGAGACTACACAGAGCAAAGCTGGCTTCTATGTCACATGACAGCTTCCTCTGAAACAGATCTAATGACCTCATGAGTTTAGTGTCTCCACTAGCTTCTCATGTGAATTGCTTTTCAGTCTCACATCCTCCCAGTTTGCATGTGTCCTTCTTGAATTGGAGACAATGACATGAACAACCAGACTGCCTTGATTTTCCTCTTTATATGACAAAGGTAAAATCTGGGAAAAATATTGCCAAATTGAAGCTTCCCAGCTAGTTGAAGAAATAATAAGCATTTCTCCTTCCAAATAACTGCATCTGGACTTTCCTACCAGGCCATCTTCCCTCCAAGAACAGATACAGACAGAGCATCTCCGTTGTTGGGTTGAGAGGTGATCATTACTCTCAGTTTACACCTCTGTGATTTTTTGCCTGATTTCAGCATGCTGACATTGATGCCGCACTAAGCAAGCTGGACCTTAGCCTCAAGAATGCATTCCAGGGCCGGAGCAATAGTACCGCGGGTAGGGCATTTGCCTTGCATGCAGCTGGCCTGTGCCGCCAGGTTTCAATCCGGCATCCCATATGGTCCCCGAGCACCACCAGGAGTAATTCCTGAGTGCAGAGCCAGGAGAAACACCTGAGCATTGCCGGGTGTGACCCAAAAAAGCCAAAAAAAAAAAAAAAAAGAATGCATTCCATAGATGTTGGGTAATTTTCTCAAAAACAAGCACACCAACTGGCAGTAAGCCACTTAGTGCTGATGCTGGGCAGGTGCTATGACCAGTAGGCCAGGGGCCACTCCAGCCACATGGAATCACCATTTTCATCAAAGAAAACACAGTTTCATTAATTTGGTGACTTTAGTTGTAGCGACTGTCACTCAAAGCTACGGGTTTTAAAGGCATTGCTCTGTTTTAATTGTAACATAAATACATGGGAAAAGATGAAAGGAGAAATACCTATCAGCTGGTGGAGTATTTCTGATGAGCCACTGTGTACCTGACACTCTGTAGGTGCGATTGTATGCAAATTCACACTGAAGCTTCCCAGTAATGCTGACAAGCCATACCTGAGAGTCTCAGAAAGTAACATGTTTAGGTCATAAAACTGAGAGTTGGTGCAGGTAATGTGCATCGTAAGAAAGAACCCACCTCCAGGACATTCCCATTATCTAGAATTTTTTGCATTTCCTAGAATTGCATAACCATGTGATTCAGAATTAACCATACAGTCCGCATACACAGGTGATTATCTTAGAGTATCTCATGTATTTGACTCTAGGTGTTGGGTGATTTAAGCACAGGGCACCCCCAGAAGGATGTCAGTACCTTCCCTAGGACTCCAACTGGCCAGGGATTTCTCTCAAGATCATGCACACAGCCCTGCGCTGCTCCCACACACCACCAGCTGCTTGCAGGGAGTTCCCCCTGGTGTACCATACCCTGAGGCTGCTTGAGTTTCCTCAGAGCATAATGCTGGCCTTGCATAAAGTTAGCATGCATTTAAAAATATTGTTGTTATTTTTGTGTTTTTAATTAGATTCTGGCCTTCACAAATGGAGCAGGGTCAGAGATGCCCAGATTATATGTGTAGGATAGGTTGCAAGTTTCACGGTCTTTGACCTTGTTTCTATTCTTTCTTGATTTAACCTTCCACAGACTTTAGCCAACTGGGTATGTGGGTTCTTGTACCAAGTATATACTGCCTTAGGACATAGATTGTGTTCTGGCTGCTCAATTGGCAGATGATGGAGCCTTTTACAGACATGTACCTAGAAGGAAGACCCTGGACAGGGATTTGGAATTCAAGTGTCCAAGGGCTATATTACATAGGATCCCTTATTTACCTCCTAAAATACCAATTGAATCAGTTGATATCTGGGCTCTGAAATATTGAGCTCTAAAAGAATAGCAGGGTTGGAAGAACTTGGCAGTGACTAGTGTGTGACTTGCAGTGTCCAGCTCACTCATGCTCCTTGCTTTAGGTCCTCCTATACTTCCCTTCCTGTTGGGCATTATGGTGATCTTTCTCCAGGCCCCAACAGGGTTTTCATTAGCTGCCCATTCTTTTACAGCTTTTATAACATTGTGTGAACAGCTGCTTTGATTTAGAACAAAGTTGTAGTATGAATTCCATACCCCTCAAAATTTCTATAAGCCTGAAATTAGAGAGAGAACAAGAAAGCAGCATCTCTGAATCTATTACCCCGTCCACCTCCAAGGATTCTCTTTCCAGTAAATCAGCTTATGCCTCTCCTACGTTTCCATATAACAACCTTCAGCATCTTTCAATCTCTTTATTCCCAGCTCCATAAATCGTTACCCAAACCAACACAAAGAGTCTTAGAAGAGAGGGGGAGGTCATGTGTCTTCAGGATTTTTTCTTGTTTTCCAACCAAACTTATTTCAATAAGTATTTTCCAGGTACTGGTAAAAGTTCTGGAGACTATGCTGGTTCTTTACCTATAGTCCTCAGTCCTGGAGATAGTCTTAATTTGGCTACTTAGAAATGATTCCCCAATGGTTAGAGTCACAAACATCAGACAGAGTCACTAGAAAGTAAGTTCCATTAAAGTAGTGAGAGAAGGAAAGACGAAGCCCCAGAAAAATATGTGTCATTATCCTTGGGGTGGAAGGTGGGGGTGAAGGAGGGCTCTTTGGAAGAGGATCTTTTGTGTGTCAATTTGAAGAAGATATGGGAGCTGGGGGATAGAAAAATCCTGGAGGAAAAGAAGGGGAAAGAGTAGGAATGCATCTAAAAATAAGACAGTTTTATTAATACTTGAAATTTTCTTCTTTCTTTTTCAATAAATGTTCATTGTCTTTAATCATTGGGCCGCCCCCTCAGTCTACAGGAGTGAGACAGATATTAAGAATTCATTTATAACATTCATGTCACTCTGCCCTTGTTCTTGTGTTTCCATAGCATTTTGGAGGGAAATCAGAAAGACTCAATAAGGGTTGTTAACCAGACACAAGTTTAGACAGAAGCTTGACATTCTGTGCATTTGATGAAATCAAAGGCACTTTGAGAAATGTTTGGGTTAATCCTTGGTGTTTCAAACAGTTTCCTTTTTTATAAACACACAGGACTGAACACAGTGATAAATGGAAACAATAGAGCATGGGTTCCCTCTCTGCTGATCCATATCCAAATTGCTATAAAAATGGTAATGTATGTATTTATAATTAACATATGAACCATAAATCATCTTAGAGCTAAATTATTAAAACAACACAATGGCCATATCTCTATTAGGGATGAAAATTATTTGTGGGAATGTTAGGAAGTCAAAACTAAACCTGATTAGACAAACTTTCCCGACCCATTCTCATTAATATGGACGGAGGACAAGATATAGTTATTTCAAGCTTTATCACCATTGATGAACCTGAGATAGTTTAAATCAGGGGCTGGAGCGATAGTACAGTGGGTTGGGCATTTGCCTTGCACATGGCCGACCCAGGTTCGAACCTCAGCATCCCATATGGTCCCCCTGGGCATTGCCAGGAGTGATTCCTGTGCAAAAGTCAGGAGTAACTCCTGAGCATCCCTGGGTGTAACCCAAAAAAAAAAAACAAAAAAAAACCCTTCAATCAGATTGGATAAAAAATGTGATGAGCCTTAAACACAGGATGGAGCAGGAAGCTGGTAGTCCGACTGTGTGACCAATACTCTGATTTCTCACATAACACAAGTTCTGGGATGCCTGGTATCTTGGCATCTCTACTTAGGAAAATAAAACAACAGATGGGCAAGGTCCAGTGATCTTAGATCTTGCACCCCAGACAACAGTCTGTTATCTACATGCATGGTATTGAGGAGAATCTCTTTAGAGACCCTTGGGTTGTTGATGGAGAGCAGACCTTATCATGGAGCTAGGATCCCACAGTGTTTGCAAGGAGAGGGCCTGGTATTCCCTCAGGAAGACAGGGAACCTGGAAACTGTAGAAGTGAATTGCTCAGTGGCTCTCTTTTGATGAGAGCAGCTGGATGAACCGACATCATTTTAGAACTATAGCCAAGAGCCCCATCTCCTTCAGGATCTCCTTCAGGGATAATTGCTGACCCCTAGGTTTGGCAGAACATCCTTTCCTATGCCTTTGAAAAATTAAATCTTACGGTGTGCTCAAACAATGAAGAACCCCCAAAGAGATATTATTTAAAGTGCAGGAAGGTATAAGAAAAGAAAACATACTGACCATATGTACAGTTGTGTGTAGGTGATATCTGTGCCTCCCTCTTACATATTTATTGCCTATATTCTGCTCTCAAATTCAGAAAAGATTTTATTTATGATAAGGAAAGGGGTAGGAAACCACAGTAGGAAGGGGTCCCCTAAGCAGGATTACTTCCTATTCATTGATTGACTTAATGTATCCTCACAACTGGTGTGCAGACATGTGGGTAATAATTATATTCTGCAGTGTCTTAAGGGGAGCAGGGTTTGGATTCATGTTTTGTGAGACTGGTGGATTATCTGCCTTGTGCAAGCACATTCAAACACAGGTATACACACATTTCCATAACATAGGCACATGCACAAATACACATAGGCACAGACATTAACATACACACTTTCACACATACATGCATAGACTCCCCAGTTACCCATTGGTGTACATACAGGCATGTGAAAAAACACATACAGATAGTCATATATATAGACACCTACAAGTACACAGGTTCACATTGATACACAAAAATACCACATCAGTGGAAATTATGCATTTTCCCACAAAGTAAAATGCTTTTACTTTGTTCAGATCTCTGTATTCCCTTTGCTTTCATACCCTCTTTTCCCTCCTTACTAGGGTACTATCATCTTCCCTAAGCCTCTGTCATACTTGATCAAACAGAGATTTGTTGAAAAGCTTTGCATCCAGAGAGAAAAAATTGAGCTGAGAATCTGCACTCTAATTTTCTCTTTCCATCTCTGAGTACGTTTCAAAGCAGGTTTATTGGGACTAGAGATATAGCTCAATGAGCTAGAACACTTGTTTTTCATGCAGGAATCCTGGATACCACCTTTGGTACTGCATGATTTCCTGAGCACTGCTGGGAAAGACCCAAGAGCACCAAGTCAAGAGTAACCCCTGAACATTGCTAGGTGTAAGCTAAAACCAACCAAACTAACAAACAAAAGCAAGATGGTAGGTTAACTTTAAGATGCTGTAGCTCCTGCCCTACTAATACAAAGAGTACCAGGAACAAGATAAGCACTAACATTCTGAGTGTCCATGTATTGGATGGACATACACCAATTTCCTCATCACAGTCTCCCAAGAAACACAGATATTCTCATTTTTTTCATGAAATAAATTGTTTATAAATATTCATTGTCTTAATCCAGTTAATAAAGCAGGAAATTGAAAAGTGACGATTTCAGGGGACTTTCTGCTCCTCTTTGCACTGTCCTCTTAAAGGAAATGACTTTTATCATGACTCAGAATGAAATTTGGAGCCATCAGAGGCATGTATCAATAATGTCTTTCCTCCCTGTGTGACCATAGGGTTCTCCCCCTTTGTGCAGTGTTGGAGCAGTAGAAATGCCCTTGCAACTGCTTTTTGAGCTAAGTTCAGAATCAAAGTCAATGACCTTATGTTGGTGAAGGTCCTTTAAGAACTACAGAGAATCATAACAATGTGAGATTTGAGTTCTATTTGGTTGGTGGTCACTAAAAGCATTGGTGGATTTAATTAAGCATACCCACAAATATTTAGATGAAGAATAAATCAATGACTATCATCAATGACCAGACTCAAAAATATTAGGAAGTGGAAAGAGAAAATGGTGCAGTGCCTGCAGGTGTAAAAGGTCAGAAATCACTATATTAAATAAAGTGCATTGCTAATTTTGAAATGGGGAAATGGCACCTTATTATGCACAATAACAGCCCTAGGAAAGTTAAAATGCTATGACTCCTAAAGTGTATATCAGCTTCCCCAAGACAAGTAGAAAAATTGAATTAAATTTATCATAAGTACAGATACAGCCATATGCCTAGCATTATAAAATCATGTGTGTTCATGTGTACAGCAATACTAGTTCATTCCAGAAGTTAAAGTCAAACAAAATGCCTATTTAGTTGAAACAATGTAAAGTGTCACAACACCAAGTAATAGCTACAAAGAACTATTTTGCAAGTGACCAAGAGAAGTAACTTAAAAACCCAGGATGTAGACCAAGATGGCCAACATAGCCATACTTTTCCTTATGTATGTTACAGGAGTTCAAGTCTCTTTCCAATTGTATCTCCTCCAGCAGACAGTAGCTTCTATAGGAATTGAATGTTACATTCAGTCTTATCCTCCCTCATGAATTTGTGAGTCATGACACAGAAAAGATGATGGATATGTTTGCTTTGACTGTTGGGGTAGCACCGCGCCTGGGAGCAGCCCCCTCATGCAGATGGTGTTTGATATTCTGTGCCCAGATTTACCTGTGCATGTCTCACTCTGCTGCTCATTCCTCTCTGGGAGCTTTATTTTCTTTAAAGCCCCCTCCCCACTCTCTCTAGGAGGAAAACGTGGTAAGAATCTGTGATGGAGAAATGATGAGGTTCAGGACCCCTGAGATCAGTGCTGCCTTAGTTCATGGGAAAATCCATATCCCCAGAGAACCATAATCTTTTCTCTTCACACCAATCACCTTCTCTTAGATGAGCTGGTCTGTCTGGGGAATCTGAATGATGCTTCTTTCTTCTCTGCCAGTGGAGTTTGTGTTCAGGCTGTTGAAAGCTTCCCTAGCATTGCTGGTGCTATCTATTTGTGCCAGCCCCTCCTACCTTCTAATTATTTGAGCCCCCCACCTCTGCTCTTGCTAGGGATACTTCTCAGATTTAGTTATCATTTCAGTTGCTTTCTCTACCTTCTAGGAAAATGATTTTAGGATCACAAAACCGAATTTTTTTATAGTAGGCAAAAAGCTCATAGTTTAGTGAAAGAGTAGAGTTGGTAATTAAATGACAAAATCTAAGCTGGTCCAACGAGATACCAATTTAGCTTGGAAAACACAATCAAAGCTAATAGTCATGATAATATTCAGTTTGTTGATATAGGTGGTCCAGCAGAGTAAACCGTGCGCCACGTTTGGGCGGTTCTCGGAGACTGCAGGCTAAGGGAAGAGGGACTGCTAAGGAATTCCTGTGCTCCCATGAGAACCTGGTCTTTTGTTAAGGACCAGGTGATGGTCTTGCAGCAATTCAACAAGAATGCTGTTGAATTTTGCTGTAATCAGAATTTTGAAATGTTCCATTTCTAATAATTTAAGGACACATTGGAGTTGTCAAATTGCCAAGAGCCCTTTGTGGGATGAGCACATTTCAGGTATGCCAACCAGAGGTGACTGATGCTGCTACAGCTTGCAGGCTTCATCAGATTTCAATTCTTCTTGTTTTCATTATTTTTGCAGAAGGGAATAAGTTCTCATTTTTGACATTTTATTGTGTGTATCTTCCTGTACCAAGCACACAGTGCATCCACCCATTAGCTACACACTTCCTCGTGTTATTTTTAATAGAGTTATAGAGATAGCGCGCAGTATGTTTTTAATTTGCTTCACCCTAATGATCAAGAATAAACATATTTCCATGTGCTTATTTGTTATCTATGTATTCTTCTTGGAAAATTGTTTCTCCAAGTCTTTATGCTATTTCAATCAATTTCCCTAATCAATTGTTGATTTGTTTTTGTTGATTTTGAGAGTTCATCCTGAATCATAGAAAAAGTTGATTGCTGGTTTTGTAAATTAGAAATGTTTTCTTCAAGTCTGTAGTTTCTTTATGAATATGCCAAACAGTTTATTTTGCAGAGAAAAATATTTAATACAAAAGAGTCTTGCGACCATCCCTGGCATGACCCAGGGCCTGGTGAAACTCCCACCACAACTCCATCTGCATAACTGGTGGTTCTTGGGATGGGGAAAGGGCAGAGGGTGCCAGGGGTAGATCTCAGGGTCTTGCATGTGGATTGTCCCTTGAGAACTTTCTTTTCTATTTTTCATTTCTGTGTAGTTTAAAGAATTCCCCATGCTGTGTGCCATTCCCCCCGTCACAGAGATTTTCTCTTATGTTTTCTTTCAAAACTATAGCTTTAAATGTAAAATTATGATACGTGTTCAGTTATTTTTTGTGTTGGGATTCTCATATTTTAATTTTGAGGACAACATTCTAATTGGGACAAGAATCACCATTGGGAAGACATAAATTGTCTTAGAGAGTAATGCAAATTTCAAGGATGAGCACTGTGCAAATTTCAAAGATGAGCGATGAAGCAGGCAAGATGAGAATAAGATGGAATAACAGAACACCCAACAAAACAGGACTCTGATAACAAGGTGGTATGTGTGCATATATACGGGCACGTGAGTAAAAGCGTACCAAATGCTCACATCAGTCAAAAGAGTATGCACACTTGTATAAATTTGTGTACATGTTTTCATAGTAAAACTATGTGATCCCAGTTTTACAATCATGTGGTTTAAAAACTCTTACCCTAACTCTGGAGATAGGTTTTTCTTCTTTTTGAGTCACACCCAGCAATGCTCATTGGTCACTCCTAGCTCCTCGCTTAGGAATTATTCCTGGCGGTGCTCGGGGGACCATATTGGATGCTGGGAATCGAACCAGGTCAGCTGCATGCAAGGCAAATACCCTACCCACTGTGCTATCGCTCCGGCCCCATGGAGATAGTTTTTAAACTTTAAAGAAAATATTTTAGGGCTTTGAAAATTATACTTAAATAAAAATTTGTTTTTAAAGACAAATTATTAATGAATCCATATTTGTAAACATGCAATAGTTCATATTAGTAATTTATAATATTATTTTATACTTTTTTGTTAAAACAAGTTTTCCATCCATTTCATAAAAGGAAAAGATTGTATATGCCTATTCCAGATTGGTCTACATGGATATAAGACTAATAATATAACCCTAATAATTTCAGACTATTGCCTTGGGCATTAAAAAATAGTGTCATGTAATCTAGGAAACCAGGCTTGGAATTTTACAGGTGAAGAACAATAGAGCTGCTATCCAGTGAGTTCAGTAAAATGCCTCGAACACCACTATGGATCCAAAGGTTTCAGACAGAGAAAATAAAAACTATTTTCTCTGCCTGAAAGGACAAAGATTCAAATCTGACTTTGGAAAGCACTTTTCGGACAATGGGGTCCCTACTGTGGCCATTGGTATCTTGAATTCTTGCCTCCCAATGTGGACTGGAGCTGCTGAGGATGGTGACATGGCGTGTGCCTGTGCCTTCTGCACACATCATGGGTCACTGCCACGGGTGATAACTTTGAAAACAAACAAAAACAATGCAATGGGGTCAGCCTACATAACTAAGTTTATTAACAGGGCAGGCTGAGAGGGGGCTTTGGGGCTTTGGTGGAGATTGTCTGGTGGTGGGAGTGGCACTGAAATATTAAGTGCATAAGGCCCAGTCATTGGCAGTATTGTAAATCAGTTTGCTTCAGTTAACACTGGTAAATGAAATGCTGCAATGTTTTTATCAGTACACATTTTAAGAACTTCCCATTTCTTCATTTACTGGACTTAACTTTAATGTTACCAACACTTAAAGTTCTAGGCTGGGGATGCTCTAAGCAGTGTTTCTGGAAATGTTTAACCCAAGCATGTGTGTATATGTGTGTGTATTTCCTGTATTACCATTTTCTTTCCTAACTTATGGGAAAGGGAAAAACAAGCTAACACAAGAGAGCCAATTCAGACTTCAATGGACCCTTACACTTGCCCACGGCCTGTCTTCTCAGGACACTGAAACAGATGTCTGAGCCCCATCATTTTGATCATTTCTGTCTTTTTTAATGGTGTGGTTTGGGACAGTATGAAGGTCATTCATGTGTATTTTGGGCAACTATTTGGGGGAAGTGTGCACTAACTTTACTTTATCAACTGCTTTATTTCTCTTCAGTTAGGAGGTGGTATGAATCTATCACTATCTATCACTATCTTCCCATTCATCATCTATTTGCTCGGCGGGCACCAGTAATATTTCCATATGTCTCATGCTAGTAGAGCTCAAGGGCATCTGCTTGCTCCAGGAACATAAAGAGCCTCAAACCATTACATTAGGTCATGAAAATGACCTACTATAGTGTTACTGGTATTTGGCATATCAAATACCACACGGGCAGCTTGCCAGGCTTTTTGCCATGTGGGTGGCATGGTAGTATGAATGCTTTTCTTAAATATAAGTATATGAATTCACCATGAAATTAGTGAATGGGGAAACAGTAAGTTGTGTGTATGTGTGTATATGTGTGTGTATATGTGTGTGTGAGAGAGAGAATATCTATTTCTTTTGTGCACAAAGTTCAATATTTCACTTTGTTCAAAGAGGGGAAATTGTTTTCAAATATAATTAAGACTTTTTTTGCTGTTTTATAATTACTTTATATTGTTTTATTTATTTAATTTATTAGTGACTTTGTTTAGGGGCCACACCAGCAGTATGCAAGGTCAATTACTGCCTATGTCCTCAGGTGTAATGTATGGCAGTTTTCAAGGGATAGTGTGGTACTGGGGGATCAAACCAGGTTCAGTCTCATGCAGGACAAACACCTTATGCCCTATGCTGTCTCTCAACTTTACTGTCATTGTTTTATTTAAATTAAAATTTTTAATTAGAATGTTCTTCCTAATCTCTGTTTTTATTTCCGCCAGCATCTCCCTCCTCTTCCTCCCCTTCTCTTCTTCTTCCATACCCTTCCCTTCCCATACCCTTCCCTTCCCTACCCTTCCCTTCCCTCCCCTCCCCTTCCCTCCCCCCTCCCCCTCCCTTCCCTTTCCTCCCTCTTTCCCTTCCCTCCCCGTCCTTCCCCCCCCCCTTCCCTTCCGTCCCCCTTCCCCTCCTTCCCTTCTCTTCCATTTCCCCTTCCCTTCCCTCTCCCTCCCTTCCCTTCCCCCCTCCCTTCCCTTCTCCCTTCTCCTTCCCTTCCCTCTCCTTCCCCTTCCCTTCCCCTTCTCCTTCCTTCCCTTCCCTTTCCTCCCCCTTCCCCCTCCCCTTCCCTTCCCGTCTGCTTCCCCTTCCCTTCCCCTTCCCTCCCTCCCCTTTCTCTTCCCTCCCCCGTCTCCTTCCCTTTCCTCCCCCTCCCCCTCCCCTTCCCCTTCCCTCCCCTCCTCTTCCCCTTTCCTCCCCTCTCACCTTCCCCTCCCCTCCCCTCTCCTTCCCCTCCCTCCCTCCCCTCTCCTCCCTTCCTTTCCCCTCCCTCTTCATGTTCCATTCCTTTCCCTCTCTATTGTTCTTTAGGTAGGATGACCCATCTGATAAGTGTTTACTACAAGGTAGATTAATGTTGAGTAGACATGTGTATAAATTTTGACTACTATTTTGGCATCATTTTTTTCCACTTAGTTACTGAACTAGAAATTATTGTATTCTGTGTTGTATTCAGTTCTGTCTTCAAAGAGTCAATGATGAAAATCACACTCTGGATTTCTGTGCCATCTGTGCTTGTCAGTGGGCTCCCTTAGGCCAGGATTGTGGGTTTGGACCACAGTTCCTTACAACAAATAAAGATGTGCCCGCAGGGGGTTTGTTTTCTGAGGCTGTATATCAATGCTCCCCTATTAGAACTGTGTATGTCCTCAGTTTTATGTGAAGGAAAAAAAAACAGGTAACTACAACACAGCATAACCCTGGGACTCATGTTTTCTAGCTGTTCGAGAGAAAAAGTTTATGGAATTTTGTATATGCAACATTGAAAGAGGCTAGAGAAGGTTTTCCAAGAGTTAGATAACTACCACATACCCTGTGCTTTGGTCTGAATGTTTGTGTGCTCCTAGAGCACTTGCTGAAACTTAACTTTATACAACAATAACAACATAGGTTGCAGCACCTGTCCTGTGTATGTGGGCTGGGGAGGGAATTTGAGGTGGGGGCTGGGGATGGAGTCTTGGGTCTTCAAGTTGGGGTTATGTCCTTTTGAAATTCAGATGATGCGATTTCACCACATGAAAACACAATGAGAAATGAAAAAACTGAAAAAGGGTCTTCTATGACCACTGAGCATCCTGATCTTCAGCTCCCAAGAAATTGAAAGATGTGTGTTTGCTGTTTACTGGTTCCCAGACTGTGGGATTGTGCTTCCAGTTTGAACAGTACAATACAGGTGTCTGGACACATTTCCTGGCACATAGTTTTAAAGTTCTGAAATTAAGACATGACCTACTTAAGAAGGAAAAACTCCTATTAATCTTATATGTGCTCTCAGTGAACTGGCCAGTGCTCAATACAAAATTAGTGCTTAATAGGCAATAACTATTTAATGATTAATGGGTTTAGTAAGTGGTGTGTTGCTGAATGTTTAACTGGCTAGCAGGGAGGAAAAGTCCCGAATTGTAACATTTGGCAATTTCTGTACTGTAAATACTGATTTCAGGAAACTGATGTGATGTCAATTGACTCATGAAATTCGCATGAATTTTCATTGCTGTTTATGAAATGTGGCAATTGTTCTTGTGCAATAACAGTGCAGAAAACCATGGGATGTTTGTCACTATCCTGTGTACTCAGATGCACACGGTCAAAACAGCGCATGCAGTCACATCCAGAAATGCTTGCAGAGCCTTGGAGGAACAGTCAGACTAGCTGATCTGCTGGATTTCAGCCCCTTCCCTGCAGGACTTAGTTTTTACCCCTGGTCCCTTGCAATGCTTCATCTCTGGGCTGTATTTCATGGATATAGCAATTGCATATAGAATTCTAACTGTTTTGCTGCTTGTAAAACTTTTCTGTTGTTCAGAATTTTCATTTTTCAGAATGGTGTATTTCCTGATGACAATCTCTCAACACTGGCTCAAACATATGGACATAGGTCAAAATGAGAGAGGCACACTTGTTCCTCTAGGGTGTTTGTCAAACAAGGGTAAGGGGTGTCCAGCAATGTGAGGAGCCTGTAAGTTTGATGCCAGTGACTCTGTGCTGAGCTAGGTGCAGGGGACATGGGAGATCAAGGCATGGAGGTGCCTGAGGCCAGGCAAGAGTAAGGCAAGAGCTGTGTCTGTGTGGCAGGGTTCTGAGGCTCAAGGGTAATTACTAGATAAGCCCTCCCTGAGCTCTGACACTGATACAGTTGGCAGCTGTATTGAGTGAATGAAGAAAGATGCTTCCCACCAAGGACAGTGCTGGGCCAGCTCTACCTCCAGTCATTTACCTGAGTTGCTATTCTGTCCCTTCCCTATACGGGTAATATGCTCATCCTCCCCTTCCAGTCCTACCTGGGCCAGTTCAAGAGATGCAGTCTATTGACGGGGGCCTCAGATCTCTACAAGTCTCAGTTCCAAGGCCTGGGCTTCTTGCCAGGACCAGTGCAACCTGGGGGTTCAATGTCTGCCCTTTCCCTGTTGCAGGCAAATTGCCATCCTGAGTCAGGACATGCCCTTCTTCTGCCTGTGCCTGCTGCGTGTGGTGCAGAGACTGTTCTGGCACTGCAGGTGACTGGGCTAGCCCCATCAGCATCCTTGGCCATGACAGGCCACCTCTCAAATTCCCTTACCTTAGGCCTCTGCCTGGACTCAGAGGTGTCAGTGCCTGTCTGCTGAGAATTGGGGACACTTTGCTCTCTCATCAAACCTACTAGCTACCAAGAAGTCACCAAGATTATTGGAGAAAAGCCTTCCATGGGGTGGAGGGAAAGGGAGCTTGAACATATTACCAAGGTTTTGTCTTTGTGATTCAGAGAGAGAGTAATTGGAAAACCTTCTCTAGCCTCTTTCAATGTTGCATATACAAAATTCCATAAACTTTTCCTCCCTAACAGCTAACAGCTAGAAAACATGAGTCCGAGGGTTATGCTTTGTTGTAGCTACCTGTTTTTACCAGCAGTGTTCAGGGGTCTCCAGAGGTACTCAGAGAACCACAGGAGGTCGGGGATGGAACCCCTTCACAGGGTCACCAGAGGTACTCCGAGAGCCACAGGAGGTCGGGGTGGAACCCCTTCACATGCAGTGATCCAGAGCTTTGAGCTCTTTCTGGTCCTGGAAAGCTGTAGTGGTTTTTTTTTTTTAATTTTATTATACCACTGTGAGATTACCTGCACGGCAGAGCCTGGCAAGCTACCCGTGTCGTATTTGATGTGCCAAATACCAGTAACAATTATAGACCTCATTCCCATGACCTGATGGAATGGTTTGAGGCTCTTTATGTTCCTGGAGCAAGCAGGTGCCCTTGGGCTCTACTTGCATGAGACAGGACATATGGAGATGTTACTGGTGCCCACTCGAGCAATTCGATGATAAATGGGAAGACAGTGATACAGTGACAGTGACTCAGAGAGAAACAGTTATTTTCAATTAATATGTTTCAGTGTCTGGGATTTGGTTGAGAATGTTCTATATTAGAAAGGAGAAACCTTCAAAGGAGCATTGTGTAGTGGGGTATTTATGCTGTGTGTGTGTGCATGCCACGTACACAATTGTGTATATGTATGTGCGTTGTGTGGCGGGGTATTATGCTGTGTGTGTTTGTGTATGCCATGTATACAAATGTGTATATGTGTGCATTGTGTAGTGGGGTCTTATGCTGTGTTTGTGTAGTGGGGTATTTTTGCTGTGTCCATTCCATGTACACAAATGTGTGTATGTATATGCATTGTGTAGTGGGGTATTTATGCGGTGTGCTGTGTGCATATAGCATAAATGTGTGTATATATGCACATGTACACAAATGTGTTTATGTACGTGTGTATATGCACAAACTTGGGGTGTATGTTGTGTAAATGTGTATTCGTGGTGTGTACTTTCTTTCTCCTTCCATGGGAATGGCTGACAATCAAATTACTTAGAAGCATTTTCAAATTGACTTTCATCTCCGCTCATAGAAATGAGCCATTTAAGGCTTTTGTAGCTATTACTGATTCTGCCATTTCAAAGGGAGGACGAGTAATTCAGAAGGAAAGTCACGATCATACAATAGAGTGAAGAGAGAGTTAATCTAATTTTCTGCCTATCCTTGTGCACTCCCTCACCCTCCACACCCTGTGCAAGGGAGCTCATCCGAGAGAAGCTCCTCTAGGGGGCCTGAGCTCCTGCACTCTACCGCAGAGGTCACCCCACTTTTCTTTTGTGTTGGTGAGATGGGAAAATGTAGAGACTGACTCTTCCACCATGGCAGGTAATAGGATGGCTGCTCCCCGGAGTAAAGTTCTAGAAGTCCTAAGCTGCTTGGAGAGCCAATATCAGCCATCATCAGCCTTTGCAGAGACATCGCAATTTTTGTTTTGCCATCCACTTTTCTTTTTAATAACAACCCGTCTAAAAATCACACACATAACTGTCCATAACATGGAATCTCTCTTCTTTTTAGGACCTCAAATGGATTTAAGCAAAGATGCTAATATACTACTGTCAGGATTTTGCTAATTACCTAGTTGTTTTTAGAAAATCTTAGAGAATCTTCTATCTCACTCTTGGCCTGGGAGAGAAAACAGAAGTGAGAACCCAGGCCTTCCACGCCACTGGTTCATTCCTGGGTACTATATCCCAAACACTCATAGGTGTGGCCCCTGAGCACTATAGAATCTGAGCAGTACCACAGGAATCAATCCCTGCCCTGAACTACCAGCTCAGTTGGCAGTTGGCTCCATTCCCTAGGGAGTAGGCCCTGGGCCTATGACACATGGCATTTTGGAAGGCACAGTAAGTATGACTGATGGGGCCGGAGGTAGGGGATGGAAAAAAAAGGCAGAGAGGGGTGGCGGGTCTGGGAGCAGGAGAGAGAAGGTCTTTGCCATTTTTTACTCCAGATTAAGATGCACAGAGCAAAGTTTCTGGAAAGACCCACCTCCACCTCAAAGCACCTCCAGGAAACCTCCTTTTCATCATGAAAACTACTTCAGCAGTGTGTTTGGGGTCCCCATCTGCAGATAACACAGGGGAAGCATGGCCCATTGAAGGCCAGCTGGTGATCTGAGTCTCCCTGCCTGGTGGGAAGGGTTTGCTCTTGCTGGGAGTGCCTTTTCCTATATAGGATCCCTCTAGAGGGGCTTGTCTCCATGGTGTCTGAGGGGGAGCCCTAGGACCTGTTATGATTTGTGGGGCCCATTGCCTCCTGGGCCCCATAATTCTATTACCCAGGGGCCACAAATCATCATCGGTGAATATTCACTAGGAGGCATCCAGATGCAGAGATTTTGTTGTTTTTTCCCAACCCTAGACACAGGTAAAATTTTGCTGGAAAAGTTGAGGGGAGGTGCTGGGTTAGCAATTGGTAGAAAGTAGAAATTCATGAGTCAGAGAAGCCCACTGGACTGAGGGTCCCATGAATTCTTAAGGGGAAGAGAGTAATGTGAAGGTGAGACAGAGGGAGAAGCTTGCCCTGAGAACAGAGTTTGCTAGGCCTGTGACATCACTGCAGGGATAGGAGAGATGACAGCTGTGCAGTTCCTGGCAGAGCAGAGGCCAGGGCTGGAGAGGGATGGGATGTATCCCTGGCCACTCCTCGCAGCAGCATACAATGGCAAGGACACAGTGTCAGGGACAACTGTGAGCCATAACCCGGGTTCACAGACAGGAGATCATCAGAGGGTTCTTCTATTCAGAGAAATGTGAAAGCAAAATGGGTTTCCCAATGGGTTATCTGGGTCAGGGTGCCCTGCCTGGTGTCCTCTCAGCTTGGTTGGCAGGAGAAAAGGGGCAGCGAAAATAGTCCAAGAAAATGAGTCATAGCTGTGGCCAGGCTTTCTCACATTTGTAGCTGTGTGATGACTGGCCAGCCACGCCCAACACACACAGCCCAGAGGGCCACTCCTGGTGTAGGCAGGACCACAACCCTCAGTGACACTCTGAGAAGAAAAGACACATTTATGAAAAATCACAAAGAACGGCCAGGAGTGTTCTGGACTGAATTCGAGATGAGATGGAGCCAAGTTGGCATGGGTCAAGGCTGTGTCTCCGACCGAGGGAATGTGTGAACAGGGTGTGTGATCCACAAACTATCAGCAGAGAGGAGCCTTATTTGGGGAACAGCTTTTCCCCTTTGCCTGGGTCTGCTGCAAAGAGGGGACACTCACAGGGCTGAGAAGAATTTCAGATTCTAAGGTAGCTCAAAGTCTTCACCCTGGGATATGGAACCTCGCTCCCTCCTTGCCTCCTTTATGGAATCATGTAGAATGCAGGTAGGGGGCTGGGGTAGGAGCCCAGTACGTGTACTTTCCCGTGTTATATACTCCAGGAGATGGGTGATAACTATTAAGGCAAAGGGACGCCAGACCATGGTCAGTGCTCCAGAAAGAGCAAGCAGAGCAAGGACACAGCAGAATCATCTTAAACTGGGAGTTGTGATAATTAAGCAGGTACCTTGGGGTAAGAGGAGCTGTTAATCAAAGGAGTTCACAGTCTAGGCCTGAGGAAAGGTCAGTGCAAATGTCCTGGGGCAGGCAGGAAATGTCTGAAAGCACCTGACCTAGGAGGCAGCTGGGAGGTCAGCCTCACACTAGCACCAAAGCACACCCAGGTCCAGAGCTGTCTCCAGCTGTCTGCCTCTGCTCTCACCTTCCCCACTCCTAGGGGTGCACAGACTGAACAGATGGGGGAGAGGTGGATGGAATCTGCCATTCTCTGCCCTCCCCAAGCCCAGCTGCCCTCCTGTGGTGACACCTATCTGCCAGTCTGCATGTCCCAGGAAAGTCACTGCTGTCAGACTATTTTCTTATCTTTCTGGTAAGTATCTATGGGACTCCCACTCTTCTTAGGGTCTTTCTGCCTTCCATAACCCCTGGCTGAGAGCCTGAGTAACATATGCTCTTGCTGTCTTGCTCCAGAATGCTGCCTCTCTGTGTGTATCTTGGATCTTATCTATCGTTCAGGAGACTGTGAAGGGAAGGTGATGGAGTGTTGTCTTGAGGAATCCACCTCCTCACCCTTCCTCTTAAGACTCAGGTCATGATCAGACTCGGATACCCCTTCTAGAGAATGGATTTGAGCCCAGCAGCTGAGCAAAAAGGTTTCCACAGCAGACTGTCCTGGGGCCACCATGGTGGGACCTTCCAGGGTGGCCTGAGCACTGGCTACCCTGCAGACGAGAAACTGCCTCATCACCACCTGGATTTCAAACCATCCCAGCAAACTCTGGGAATGAGAGGGGGGCTCCTGCCTGCCATGCACAGGCCTCGTGAGGGATGTTTCTCCTTGAGGCCAGGGCATGGTGAGGGATAAGACTGCAAGGGACCCTCTTGCTCTGACACTTGACTTTCCTTAGGCCATGGCATGACCTACTTTTTTCTAGTGCTGGAGTGGGGAAAGACAGCTCCAGAGACCAAGTGAATATCTGTTCCAGGCACAGCCTGGTCACACATAGATCCTGGAGACTGGCACTGTTCTGCACCTCTTGCGAACACTGGACTCTGATGGCCTATAGGGAGGCACCAAGATCCATCATCCTGGGCAGTCAAAGCCTACTGAGACTGGGACTGAGGCCCCTCAGCATCCCTCTGAGGGGCTCAGGCACAGCTGACACATCAGCAGCCCCCGTTTCTGAAC
The DNA here is from genome assembly GCA_021461705.1 of Cryptotis parvus. NCBI lineage: Eukaryota > Metazoa > Chordata > Mammalia > Eulipotyphla > Soricidae > Cryptotis > Cryptotis parvus. The sequence goes on from JAJIBD010005777.1 coordinate 27,587, forward strand.
ACATTGTTCAGTGCCAATATTCCACTTCCAGCTCCAACATGAAATTTATCAGCAAGTTGGGGGGTGTGAAGGTGGGTCCCTCTATCTCCAAGTCTCTACGGCAGAGCTCCATCCACCAGGGATGCTTCTGGAATACATCCCATAGCAGAATGCTGTTTTCTGAACTGAACACCTGCCTCAATGCAGCTCACTGCCAAAACTCTGATTCTCCCCTCGCTGATGAGGTCCTTCCCCACCGTGTGTGGTTAAAGTCCTCAAACACATCCCGGCATCCGTGCTCATTGCCGGAAACACACTTGAGAGCCATCCGCCCTGCTGCCATAGCAGCCGCAGCACTCGGAGCTTTGCGACCACATCTGATTCCTAATGCTATTTCCTGTAAAATTCCTATTAATTGCATTGTTTCTCTGTCTACTAGTCCCTAGAACATTCTGGTGGTAATATCATGACCACATTTTGAAGTCCTCTTGATTCACTGGCCTCTAGGCTAAGAATATAGAACCTAGATTAAGCTGCCCCCATGCCTGCTAGATTGAGCAGGCCTGCCCGAGGGACCTCATCTCCAACAGCACAGCTGCTGGCTCTGCAAAGGCCAAGTCCATTCACAAAGCACTGCCTTCCTGTTCCCAGGAAGGCAGTTTCTCAGTTGGTGTGGGTTAGTGAGGCCAGGGCAGACTCTGAACTTCTGCTTCCTCCAGAGAGCTGTCTCAACTGCCCACTCTAATGAGCTCACACAACTTATATTCTCTGATGAGAACTTTCCAGCTCAGCTCATGTAGTGGCACAGAAGGCTGTCGTGATACTATAGGAGTTGCAATTTTCCTCTGCTCTGGATGTGATCCTATTGACCTTCCAAGTTGGTAGTCAATCAGTGTCCTACATTCCTCCCTTTTCAGCTTCACCAGCTCAGCACTCAAGGAGTGATTTGTGTGGTGGGGAAAGGGTGCAAAGAGAACGTGGTGTGCAATCCAGCTTGATGTTGGCTTACCTGGAAACAGCCACAGCTGAGACCATTATTACTCTCATAAATTCCCACTGTTTCCCTTACTCTCTTGGTTCCCCTGCCATGTTGGTTCTGCCTTGTACCGCCCCTGCTTCCATGATATATCCTGAGGCCATCATAGAAATGAACACATGAGGTAACCACTCAATCTAGGTGAGTTCTAGATTGAGGTGGAGGAGGAGTCCCAGACTCACATTCTGGAGTCTCCCCAGAATCCTTAGTCATGCATATTTTGGCACCAATAAAACACTATCTTCTTAAATCAGGGCACCATCCTCACCTTCTTAGCTTAAGAGGGTGCAGGATTGATGTCCACAAGCACAATTTTTACAACAGACCTTGGTGAGTTAAGAACTTCTTCCTGTTGGATCAGTGCCACATAGGCCTAACAGGAGGTGTGGGGTCTAGCAGGTCTTCTTGTTATCATGAAAATGGATTTTCTGTGCTTGTGGATTCTTGAGAAATGTATGAAAGATTTGTTTACAAAACCCAGAAGAAAGAAAGTTAAGTTTATTGTACAGATGGTTTCAGGTCCCTCTCCAGATGCCTAGGCCTTTTAATTATCCATGAACAATATCCTGGTCCTGTCCCTAATGCTGAGTGGTCCAGTGTATGACTTCTCTATCCCATGTAGTATACTTGCCTTTTATGAATGATATCTGCAGTCCTGTCCCTGTGCTGCTCTCTCCATATGCTTCACCGGAGATGGCCATGGTGGAGATGGCCATCTCCTGAGATGACCAAGCAGCTGATCTGGTCCCACCCGTGTGGACCAGAGCCCTATGATCTGCACCCTTGCTGGGCCTCCGAGCTGTTCCGTTGCCTAGTCCCTGGCTTCCTACTATCCTGCCATGACCCTGTGTTCTACACTTTATCCTTTCCAGGGTGTCCAAACCTTGCCTGTATGTGAACTATCCTAGGCATTCGGATACCAACCTGTGCCTGAGTTGCCTGGGGTCCGAGCCAGTCTGTATCTGCCCCTGTCTGGCCTTGAAGTGCCCACCTGTACTGAGCCCTGACCTGGATCATGTAGGCATACCTGACTTGGAGGTCCTGTGGAGAGAGTTAGAAGTCAGGACAGTCCTGGTTCTGAGAGAAATGGAGGAGAGGCAGCTTCTCCGGGGGCTGGCGAAAGAGGGATCAGAGCCACCTCTCTAGACTCTGTCTCTCTCTCCCTCTCTGTCCCTGTCTGTTGGCTTGACCTATGGGCCTTTCCAAATCCCACTCACAGCCAGCCCCTTCTACCCTCCTTATTGGCTATCTGATTCAGGGGCGGAGAGTTAAAGCTACCTGGTGCTCTACACCTGAACCTGCCATAACGTTCTGAATTCACTGTTCTGGCTGATCATTGTCCCAATCACCACTCACAGATTTTTTTCTTTAGGTTTCACTGTGAATGGGAAGAGGGGCCACACCCAGTGGGACTCAGGGTTTACTTTTTGGCTTTGTGCTCAGGGATTACGTCTGGCAGTGGCAATATAGAGTCCTGGGCATTGAATCTGGGTCAGCAGAATGCAAGGGAAGTACCCTCCCCACTGGACTATCACTCTGACCCTTGCTCACAGTGGAAACCTTAAATCCTGTCCCTGAATATTCAAATCCCCAGAGATGGTCCAGTTACTAAGTAGTGAATTCTTTAAAAGCCTAGACGCTGGCTTCAGAAACCAGGGAATTTGTGATAAAGAAGGCAGACATCATGTCCCACCTCTACTTATTCGCCTTCCCTCACTCACTTCTCACAGACAGTCTTTCTTTTTTCTTTTTTGGGTCACACCCAGCGATGCTCGACGGTTACTCCTAGCTTTTTGCTCAGGAATTACTCCTGCAGTGCCTGGGAATCGAATTTGGGTTGGCCACATACAAGGCAAACACCCTACCCACTGTGCTATCGCTCAGGCCCCTCTCACAGACATTCTTGAGCTACCCATTCCCCTCCTTTCTTGGAAACTGTCCTGGTGACCTGCACTCCCCCCACCCTGCAATCCTATCTCCTCCCTTTAATCTCTGGCCACACAGGCCTCTGCTCAGGTTGACCCATAGAATGCTTTCTGGATGAAACCTTTGCTTAGATTTTTTTCTCCCAGGATTTACACCATCACCTCTATGTCCAAGTAACCCTCAGAGAATTAATATTTGTTCACCAATGGGAACAAGTGTTCATGCTCTACCAATCTGGTTTTTTGTCTTTCTTGCATTTACTGTAAGTAGACACTGTGCTTTTCTCAACCTGTTCCTCCTAAAAGTGAGTGTTAGGAATTCTTGTCTTCTCCCTGAGTCGCTGGCTTCTGCCAGGTGTGCTGGGACACTATAGGGCACTAGATGTCAGGGACATATGTGGTGGGTTGGTAAGTCAGAGAGCAGGAGAGAGTGAAAACTCTTGCTAATTTTTTCTGGGGTAATTCCAACTCCCAGAATCCATGATGTCATAAGAACAAGAAATAAACTGACAATAAACAGCCATTGCAGTAAAGATGTGAGGCCTGGAGCATGGAGTTGAGCACAAACAGACCATTAGTAAGTGACACATGGGACTGGAGGTACATCTAAAAGGCAAAGGGGCTCTTAGTACTATCCTAGTTGGGAATATAGAATGACCCACACTAAGCTCTGACTACTGGAAGTTCTTTATGGTTTAATAAGTAGCACTTGATCCCATTTTCTTTGTCACTGATGTTTCTCATCCAGTGTGAAGTCACCTCACCTGGGGCATGTGTCCTATGCCATTAATGCTTTTGTTTGAGAATAAAATATTGATTATTGGATCTCTGGTACTAGTGGTGCTTAGGCAAAGACAATACCCCGCTTAGGAAGGGGTGACAACAAAATAATATAATTACACAAAGGGAGAACTTTCAGAGTTCAACTCAAAGTGTTATGTTATCATCTTTCACATAGAAGGCAAACACAATAGTCCACGATGGAATGCACAGACTTCCTGACCTTACCTGCTCTTCCAATCATGCTTTTTACTTTCAGAGCTTTTAGCTAATGTAGGCACAGTGGGCAATTGGAAATGAGTTTAATGAGAAAGAAGGGCAAGATAAAAATAATTTAACAGCTCTGAGCTGCCAAGATGGCTTGGGTGTTTCCCCAGAACAGCAAGGCCCAAGCAGCACTGCATTCTTAAGTCCCCACATCAACCAAATGGCCCTGTTGGCTGAAAATCACCAGGAAGTGGTCCCACAGTGCCCTGGGCGCTACTTGGAATTGTCCCCACCCAACAAAAAGCCATTCAGAAAACAACAATTACATTAAAGATACTTCCCAACAGAGTCACATGAGTACAAGCAAACACATAATCAGGAAATTATTTCTCCTGGGATGTTTTTGTCAAGCAATAGAAAGGTACCATTTGAAAGACTATTATACTCCTTCAGAGAAACTTGAGCAGCTCTCTGAGCTCAGTGCAGAATTAACCAAGCACCGTGACCTTTATATGAAATGAGTGCGTGAGCTTCAGAAATGAGTGCTGTTGCAGGTTCAAGGTACCTCGAAGAGAAACTTTGTCTAGGCCAGGCCTTAGGTCCTTTGCTTACATTTCCGGTGGCTCACATTTACAAAATGGGTACCTCATCAGGTACATAGTACAATGGGGAGCAGCACACTTGGGTGCAGGCCCTGAGTCACCCAGCTTACACCCACAATGATGAGCAGCAGCAGCACAGTGGGTGTAAGACCGACACAGACCCGCTCCCCTGCACTGAGGAGCTAAACCCCAGGTGTGTGGGCCTGCATACTGCAGCTCACACCTACAGTGCTGACAGCACTCCGGGTATGTAGCGTCTTCACTGATGACTTTGTAAAGGCAGCAGTCTCACTAGGACAGACCCAAAGTATATTTGAACAGTACAATGCTGAGCACACACCGCAATCACTGATGATTTTTCAGGCCATGAAATCCTTACTGTCTGACCCCTGGCATCAGTGACTATACTGTAAAACCTTCAGCCCTGTTGCCTACTTTATTGCTAGGCCAAGATTCTAGTCTGACCCTATAGGTTTTAAATGATTATTCCCAGGTGAACCTGACCCTGACACCTGGCCGTTGTGTATCCACAAAAGGATGCTGAGGCACCCGGCCTTGGTATTAGTGGCCCTGGTTCTCCTGGGCTGCTCTTCATTCCAGCCCACTGCAGAGTTCCGCAGTCTTCTCTCCCCATACAGCATGAATTAATTACTGAGTGTTATAAATGACAAATACTTAGCCCCATACAAAGAAGAATGAGGCCAATTTATTTATAAGTTGCTACTGGGGGAAAGATGTGCCTAATACGAACTCAGATTTTTATCTATGCCCAAGTAAATAGGCTGCCACCTCCCAAAGCACTTTACAATGTTATCACAGGGAGTTACAGAAAATGTGATGAAAACATAACCATAACGTTGAAATAATGACTCCAAACAGTAAAATAATATCTGTATATATTGAAAAATACCAGGTTAAAAAAATGAGAGAGTTTCATTATCTAGATCCATGAGAACTCCTTTTTGCCTAAGAACTGAAAAAGTCTCCTTAGGAAGCTGCCATGCTGCCAGTTTTTCTCACCTGAGGGACCTTCACAAGCTCCCAGGTTGGAGAGGATATCCCAGATCCCATGCACTCCCAACAGGTGTGCAGCCCACAGGCCTATGTCTTGGATCACCCTAATAAGGGACCCAACATGGCAAGTAATGTGGGACTGAGATCCTGGAGAAACATGGAAAATCCCAGTTGACCCTGCATGAAGCAAAAGTCAAGCCTCAAGTCAAAAGGAGCCATTTTGCACCCCCCATATCTTGTCTAATGTCTTCTGGGACACTGAGCCCAGGAATAATTCTCTACCTCACACATACCACAAGCCTTAGTTATAGTGATTTCAATCTTTTCTCAACTTCCTGGGATAATCCATACTCCAGTCCTCTACGGGATGGCACTCCTGACTGGAGTCTTGGCACAGCACAAGAACCCGTCATTCCTGTCAGCTCAGGGGCAAAACCAATTCTAGAGGCTGTGTTGTCAATAGCCAGCGTCCTGTCTCTCCATGCTGGTGGCTCTGAGTTCCAGGTGCAGCAGAAGTAGCATCTCTGAGTCCCTCTCCCAGGCATACAGAGAGTCACCTCCTATCTGTGTGTCATGTGATCATGGCCTTGGTACATCTGGCTGCAATCTGCTTTCCTTACAGGGTCACCTGCCAGTATTTATAATAACTCCAGCTAATAGCTTCATTTTAACCTGGAGCACTTCTTCAATGATCCCTTCTCGAAATATAGTTTAAAGCATTGGATTCTAACCATTGACATACATTATTTTAAATTGTATTTTGGGAAGGGGTCTTCCAAGTGGTGCTGCAGGTTAAAAATGAAGCTATTAATAGGATATCGTTTCAATGGTTGGAATCTACGACAAGTGTGTGGGGACAGAGTTTAGAGGGATGCTAGGTAAGATAAAGGACCAGTGTGCCTATAATTGTTGGGAATGGTAATGCCATACCAGAACTGAGCACTGAAAGTAGATAAAGGAATAAACATGATAACTGCTCAATGTAGCTATTGCAAGCCACAATGTACAAAAAGAAGGGAGAAGGAAAGAGTAAAGAAAAGTGCCTGCCAGCAAGGCATTTTGTACTGGGGGGAGAAACTGGGGACATTGGTACTGGGAAATGTGCACTGGTGGAGGAATTGGTGCTGGGACACTGGGTGACTGAAACTCAATCATGAACAGCTTTATAATTATATATTTCATAGTTATATAATAAAATAAAAAATAAAGAATTAGGGGTCTGGACTCCAATAGGTAATTAAAGTGGGGCACAACTCTGACAGTAACGCTTTCTAGAGAGGGGTGTTTGGGCCACACTTTTCAGTCTTCAAAGATCACCCTGGTTAACTCAAGAGATCACATAGAATGCTGGGGATGGAACCCAGATTAGCCATATGCCATGTAAGCACCTTATCCACTATCTCTCCACACACCTCAACCCTGCAAAAAAAAATCTGGCCACATGGAGCATTTTTGTAGTGTGAGAACATGTGTCTATGTGTGGTCCAATTCTTCATTCCTATATGTCTGTAGAGTTTCTTCCTCAATCCGGCCCAGGTATGCTGGTCCACAGACTCTCAGACATGGGGCAGAGCGGTCCCTTGCTCTCCCTGTGCCCAGCCGTTCATGAGGCAGTCGGGAGGCATGGTGGGTTCCAGCCTTGGCCCACCACCCCGGCAGAACCTCACAACAAGCCAGGCGACCCCCCCACCCCACTCCATGGGCGCCCGCCATTTTCCACATTGGACTTCCCTCTCTTCAGAACTCCACCCAGCCGACCAGCCCATCACAGCCCGGATCATCGACACCCACCCTGGAGCAGTTTCTTCCTCAATCCGGCCCAGGTATGCTGGTCCACAGACTCTCAGACATGGGGCAGAGTGGTTCCTTGCTCTCCCTGTGCCCAGCCGTTCATGAGGCAGTCGGGAGGCATGGTGGGTTCCAGCCTTGGCCCACCACCCCGGCAGAACCTCACAACAAGCCAGACGACCCCCACCCACTCCATGGGCGCCGCCATTTTCCACATTGGACTTACCTCTCATCAGAACTCCACCCAGCCGACCAGCCCATCACAGCCCGGATCATCGACACCCACCCTGGAGCAGTTTCTTCCTCAATCTGGCCCAGGTATGCTGGTCCACAGACTCTCAGACATGGGGCAGAGCGGTTCCTTGCTCTCCCTGTGCCCAGCCGTTCATGAGGCAGTCGGGAGGCATGGTGGGTTCCAGCCTTGGCCCACCACCCCGGCAGAACCTCACAACAAGCCAGACGACCCCCCCACCCACTCCATGGGCGCCGCCATTTTTCCACATTGGACTTCCCTCTCATCAGAACTCCACCCAGCCGACCAGCCCATCACAGCCCGGATCATCGACACCCACCCTGGAGCAGTTTCTTCCTCAATCCGCCCAGGTATGCTGGTCCACAGACCTCTCAGACATGGGGCAGAGCGGTCCCTTGCTCTCCCTGTGCCCAGCCGTTCATGAGGCAGTCGGGAGGCATGGTGGGTTCCAGCCTTGGCCCACCCCCCCCGGCAGAACCTCACAACAAGCCAGACGACCCCCCACCCACTCCATGGGCGCCGCCATTTTCCACATTGGACTTCCCTCTCATCAGAACTCCACCCAGCCGACCAGCCCATCACAGCCCGGCTCGCGCGGCGCAAGCGGCCGCGTGGTTCATCAGTAAAGGCTTTATTTGGAGGTGTTTATAGAGTATGCCTCCCGCGGCAAGCCTAGCAAGCTGCTCGTGTTGTATTTGATATGCCAAATGCCAGTAACAATTATATTAGATCATTCTTATGACCTAATATAATGGTTTGAGGCTCTTTATGTTCCTGTACCAAGCCGATGCCCTTGGCTCTACAGCATGTGACAGGACATATTGAGATATTACTGGTGCCCGCTCTAGCAAATAGATGATTAACGGGAAGATCGTGATCGTGACATGTCTGTACATATATATATATATATATATATATATATATATATATATATATACATATATATGCCAATATTTTTGTGATTGTGTTTTTGTCTCTTTTCTCTGAGTGCCTGTGTGTCATTGTGTTCTTATGTATGTCTGTGTTTATCTACACGGATGTCAGTGTGACTGTGTATTGGGCATTTATTTGTGTATGTGAGTTTTTATGTGCTATGTATATGTGTGTATATGTGTATATATATGTATATATATATAAATATATGTGTGTCTACATATACATAGATATCTATACATGTCTACGTATGCTACCTGCACAGCAGAGCCTGGCAAGCTACCCATGTTGTATTTGATATGCCAAATACCAGTAACAATTATAGACCTCATTCTGGAATGGATTGAGACTCTTTATGTTCCTGGAGCAAGCAGATGCCTTGGGCTCTACTAGCATGAGACAGGACATATGGAGATGTTACTGGGGCCCGCTCGAGCAAATCGATGATGAATGGGAAGACAGTGATACAGTGACAGTGATACGTATCTACGCATACCTCTGTATGCAGACCTGTGTACATCTGTGAATGTCTATGAAAGTTATGTGTATGTGTATACATGTGTGTGTGTGTGTGTGTGTGTGTGTGTGTCCTGCCTACCTTCCACTGGATAGACACGGGGAAGGTGGGGGATATTTGGGAATATATGATCTAATATTGGCACACTGACTTAGGGAGTGGGAGAGAGAGTTGAGCTGATAAACAGAAATGGGCGAGGAAGGGGCAGCAATTAGCAGCAATCACTAGCAGAGCTGCCCTAGCTATGTGCCCCGGGGCCTGATTATGCTCCAGGTGATGCTGCTGCTTAATCCTTCTCTAAAATGAGAATCTACTGTAGCTTTGTTTTGACAATGGCATTGATTCTGCTTCTCATCCCTTTCCCATGAGTGAAGATGTGTCATCCGCATTCACCAGGGAGTGTAGTCTTACCAAAGAAGCTTCCTGTGCTCTGTGTGGATGGTTCCACTCTGGAAAGGATGTCAACAAGGCAGTCCATGCAGTGCAGCTGAGAGAAGGAGCGACACACTGTAGACGTCGAGGCTCTGCTTTCTGCTCATACCACACAGCAGCTCTGGCCTCAGATGGGGCTTGTGAAACTCATTTGCTGGGTGGTGTGTGGAAGACTTAGAGTTCTGAGAGAATTGGAGAGAGATTGTCTCTCTGCATCTGAGAGGGAGGCATAACTCTGTGTTTTAGAATAGTGTTTCTCAACCTGTTTCCAGCCAAGGTCCTATGCATGACCCCTCAATTATACAATTTTTCACTTGTAAATCCACTTCAATATCCTGGAAGCTATGAGACCCATATTATCCCAATGTGAGAAATGCTTCTCTAGACTACAGGATACGGATGGCACTGATAGACATAGGGCCCTGACCAGAGCACCCCAGGCTGCATGATGTCCGTCTGTACAGATTTCACATCATTCTTGGGACTTCCCAGGTCTGTGGGGACAGACTTAAAGCTCAGGCCACTGTGGCTGTCACCCAACTGCAGACAAGAACCAGCCACTCCCTGTGTGCAGGATCCCATTGTTCCAACACCACCACCAAAATCATCCTTTGTCTCTGACTGGACCCTGTCTTCATTATTTCAGGGACAAAATAAAGAATCAATGCAGTCCAGCATTATGCTTATGTATGGCCCCCTCCCTTTCAGGATACACTCAGAGATTTCAGAGATTATGCTTCAGACATCGTTTAATGATCTTCACAATGTGAACTGGCCTGAGGTGGAAAGAACAGTCAAAAGTTTCTTCATTTAGGACTCAAGGACTTGAGCAACAGGAAGATAATATTGCATCCTCACCTCCATTCTCACCACAGCAATATACAGCACTGAGCTATTAATGAGTTACTTTTATTCCCAGGAACATTCTAGGTTCTCAGAGGGAAGGGGTTGATTTTGTTCCTCTTCCATCTAAAGAGGTGGATAGGTGGAGAGGGATGAGATAATTGAGTTCTCTGCTCCCACCGCTGTCTCTGGATGACTGACAGGCAGGTTGCCTTCCCCAGGACCATTTCTGCAGCTATAGAAAGGGGACCCCTCATACAATAGCTGACCTTCATGAAAGAGATAGAGGCAAAAAACCTCATTTCCTAGTTCATGGAAAGCTACAAAGAAAAACAGAATTAATGTGCACAGAATGTTTCCTACAAGCTAGGATATATGTACACATACATACATGTATGTTTGCTCATTACTCCTCACTGACATCAGACATGTAGATAACATGATTCATGTTTTACTGTATCACTGTCTTCCCGTTCATCATCGATTTGCTCGAGCGGGCCCCAGTAACATCTCCATATGTCCTGTCTCATGCTAGTAGAGCCCAAGGCATCTGCTTGCTCCAGGAACATAATCAGCCATGTATATAACATGGTTTATGTTTAATAGATGCTAAATCCAGGAGCTTATCATTACTTTGACTTTAGCAAGGGGTTCTTCAAAACAGCTAGAGAGTGGGAAAAAGCAATAGATTTATAGCAGTGCCCCATTACTCATGTGTGTGGCATAGTCACTACTTAATTGTGATGATTAGGGAGTCAGGAGGCAGACTGAGCCCTGCCATGTACCACCTGTGCACATTTGGAATTCTGAGCATGACTGCTGTTTCTTTTATCTGTTGACATTAGTGTCCTAGGGCTGCTATCATAAATTACTTAAATTCATGAAGAATACATTCATTTTGCTGTTCTGGAAGTTGGACTTGTCAGTAGGGTACTCCCTCTGAAGGCTCCAGAAGAGGACCTTTTGAATCTCTCCAGTCTCAGGTAGAGGACAAGAATCCTTGTCATTCCTTGGTTTGTGGCCACATCCATCAATTCCTGTCATTTACCATATGGCTGCCATACTAGGTCTTCTCATGGCCTCCTCTCTAGGTGCTTATTACTAAAGTTCTCTTATTTGTAAACTAACCACTCATTGGAGTAGGATTTACTATTATCTAGTATGACTTAGCAGAAATAGGTGGGAAAGACCTTATTTCCACCGTGGGTTCACACACAGGAATTAAGACTTAAACATATCTCATGATTGGGCACATTTTCACGCCCCCAACACCAATGACTGCAATTTAGTAGGATGAGATGAATTGTGGCTGTTATAGGACTGATGAGGTCATGAATATAGGAGCTATTTTACATTTCACTTCTTTATGGTAAGTTTCTATTGCATGTTCTGCTCTTTAGTAGAACAAGGGATACACTATGATGAAGCTTAACTGATGAGAATTCCCACAATCAACCAAAAAATTGCTTGCTACCAGCGGCCACTCATTGTGCTAATGTCAGACCTCCTTAATGTAGGGCTTCCCAATTCCCAGTCCCAGATGGGCCCCTCCTCTGGACAGAACATAGGACATCCTTGCTTAGTTACTTTTTGTTTTATTCTTTTGTTTGTTTGGGGCCACAACTAGCTATTCTCAGGACTTATCCCTATCTCTGAGTTTAGGGATAACTCCTGTGGGGTATCATATGGAGTGCCAGGGTTGGAAGTCAGATCAGCTACATGCAAGGCAAATACCTTACTTTCTGTACTGTCTCTTCAGCCCACTCTTTTTAGTTATGGAAACACAGGTATGACATTAAGCAGCTTGGAAACATCTATGCAGAAAGTAGTTCAGAGTCTAATTGGAAGCTAAGATCTATATATAAACTCTTCACAAGAAAATGACCTCCTTTAAGGGTCCATCACAGAACCTACATAACTATGAGGCCTAAGACCTATTTACAATTGCTGGGATTAGGACCAGATTGCCTGCACTGGTCAACCTGGGTTCTATCTCTGGGAACCTTTAAGGTCCCAAGTCTCACCAGGAGTAATCCTTGAGTGCAGAACTATAAGTAAGCCCTAATTATAGTGAGGTGTGTCCCAATCCTGCCCCCAAAAGAACACTGACAAACAAAAAAAAAATTTCTGGTTTTGAACAGGCACTAATGAGCAAGAGGGTATCTGCTCTGCAATTCTGCTTTCCCTGCATCCAGAGATTTCCAGAGATTTTTGTCCTTTTGGAACTCAGAGGGCTCTTTGTCTGCAGGAAAGTAATCTGCAAGAGCAAAATGTCGAGAACTGAGGAAGATTAGGGAGGAGAAAGTGGTAAGAGGGCACTGAGCATGGTGGGGTCAGCTTCCAAGAAATGAGCTCGATAACTAGTTGAAATGACTGTTAACCAGAGAAAGCACATGAGCTTGACCACAAGAAGCAAAGGTGTGACCTGGTCCCTGACCATGATGCAGGGTAGCGTGATGAGCCTGATAGAATCTGAGAAGAGGCATCTTGCGCTGCCCTTAAGACACTTGGAGTTTTATTAGAGAAATAAAAAAGTTGTGTCAGTTCATGGTTCTTAGAGTAAAAGATCTAGATGGGAACATAGTTCTTGCTAAGCAGTAAACAAATGGGAAACCAGAGACAAAAGACTTGCACAGGCTCAGTGGCTATATGCACAACTTTAGATCACAAACAAGATTTGATTTCATCCAATAAAGTAGATTTATATTGCACCAGGTGAAGGTACAGAAAGGGAAGATACCTTTAAGAGGACATTGAATGATACAAATGATAACTGACGACGGAGAAAGCAGCAGTTGCCATTGTGTTGTCTTGGAGAGCATAAAGCACCACCTCCATTAACATCACCAACCAAACAGGAGAGTGAGTGAGTGAATGTCAATGTGAGGCATATGGGCCACTTAAAAATCCATATCTGAGTCCAAAACAAGTGTTCTTATAAGAACACAGAGATTGGAATGATTCAGTCAGAAGTAAAGGGCACCTGGGGCACCTAAAGTTGACAGATATATTTTAGTCATCTCAGACTGCCGTGACAAATTCCACAGATTTGGGGTGTGTTGTAAGCATCAGTTGTACTTTTTTTTACACTTCTGGAGTTTGGAAGTCCAAGATTAAGATGTCTTTTGTATTGAATTATCTTGGAACTTTCTCCTGGATTAATACACAATGGCTTCTTGCTATGTGATGATATAATCTTTATTGGGCACAGGTAAAGTTCTGGTCATTTATTATAAACATACAATTTCTATTGTCAATACTATCATGTTAAGGATTCTGACTAAATTTTGTTCTTGTTTTAGGGCTATACCCAGCTGTGCTTAGGGTTTACTCCTGCAGTGTACTCAGAGATCACACCTGACTGTTCTCTGGGGACTGTTTAGGGTCCAGGGGATTAAATATAGGCTGGCTGAAGGCAAGCATCCTACTTGCTGTATTATCTCTTGGATTATGGCTTTCATGACTTTCTGGCTCAGTGTTATGACTTACATGTGTGTGTGTGTTGGTTTTTATCTTTAAGTTTAACTCTTTTAAGTTTTAGGCACCATGGTTAATAGCAATGCTACTGACAGGGTTTCACACAAACAACATTCCAATACCTAACTCTGCACCAGAATGTCTCCCTCCAGCCCATGTGCTTTTGCCTTCACTGTGACAAGGTCAGTTTTGTAAACCAGTTCTTAGACTCTCTTGCCACTGGCCATTTATTTCCTTACTGTGTTTCTTTATATTCTGTATATAGTGGAGATCATTCTGTATTTATCTTCCTACTGACTACTTTCACCCAATATGGTACTTTTCAGATCTATCCATGTAGCAGTGTATTGCATTATTTTCTCTTATAACTGAGAAGCAATACATTTTTGTACGTGTGTCTGTATATTCACTGTTTCTTTATCCGCTCATGTTTTCAGAGTAAGACACCATTGGTCTTAATAAGGAATCATGGTTGGTGGTCTTTCATTTTAGACTGTGGTCACCAGTATTGTGAGAAAACATACTTGGTAACACTTGGTGATTTCCATGTACTCCATTTGTGGTACTTTGATAGAGAACCATAGTAATGGACCACGACCACCTATGTCTCTTCCGTCTTCAGCTCTTTCATGATCCATTTATTGCACATCTTCTCCAATCTTGGAAAGCAGAGGGAATGAATGAGAAGGAGGTGACAGCAGGTGGCGTTAACTACGACAAGCAGAGACATGAATTCTAATTAGTTGTCTACTATGTGAACTTATTCATATTGTGGAGGACAGCTATTGCCAAATTCACAAAGTTGTACTTTTTTCAAAAACATAGGAGGAATAATATTAAAGTTAAGGCTTCCAGGAAATAAGTGTAGAACGTCTTTTGAATTTCAATATTTCCTTATACTTGGAATATGCCTTCTTTTTCCACTATATTTATAAACTGCTTTTATATCATACTCACAAACATGGGGCAGAGCTGCTACTGGCTCTCCCTGTGCCAAGCCACTCACGACGTGCCCAGGAGGGATGGCAGGTTCTAGCCGGGCCTGCCACCCCAGCAGAGCCTTGCAACAAGCCAGATGACCCCCACTCCATGAGGGGCCTCCATTTTCCACATCTGGACTTCCCTCTCGTCAGAACTCCACCCTGCAGACCAGCCTATCACTGCCTGGCTCATGCGGCTACTTGTGGCTGCGCGGTTCATAAATAAATGCTGGATTTAGAGATGACTGCAAGAGTATGCTACCTGCACGGCAGAGCCTGGCAAGCTACTTGTGTCGTATTTGATATTCCAAATACCAGTAACAATTATAGACCTCATTCCCATGACCTGATGGAATGGTTTGAGGCTCTTTATGTTCCTGGAGCAAGCAGGTACCCTTGGGCTCTACTAGCATGAGACAGGAGATATGGAGATATTACTTGTGCCTGCTCGAGCAAAACAATGATGAACTGGAAGACAGTGACGGTGATTTTATATCATGTTAAGACAACAAATAAAGTGTTGTCTTTTTCCTAATGAAATTAGAAGTGTGACTTTATGAGCCTCCCTGACATTCCTTCCTTCTAACAGCCACCTATATGAATTTCTTATCAACGACCTAAAACCTGAGCTGCGCAGGAGGAAGAGAGCAGCATGGAATGCCTTCAAAGGCATCGAAGAAATAGCTAAAAGGACAAAGAACCTCCGGCTCTGGGCACATCTCTTTGACTGCACCATTCTCCCTGCATTAACATACGCCTCAGAGACCTGGGCCCTACAAAAGCAGGATGAGAATGCTATTCGGGTCTCCCAGAGAGGAATCGAAAGAGTTATGCTTGGAATATCACGCCTCACTCAAGTGAGAGAAGGAATCTGGCGTTCTGACCTCCATCGCTATTCCAGAATCAGGGATGCTGTCTCGTTTTCCAAGGTATCGAAAATCAGATGTGCTGGACATGTAATGCGATTTGGAGACAACCGCTGGACTAGAGCCATTACCGACTGGATCCCATGGGATGTCAAAAGATCACGTGGCCGCCGACCTACAAGATGGTCAGACTTCCTTGTAAAGACCCTGAAGGAACGGTTTGAGGCTCTTCATATTCCTGAATCAACCAGATGCCATTGGGCTACATTGGCACGTGATAGGGTCCAATGGAAATGTTACTGGCGCCCGCTCGAGCAAACTGATGAATAACGGGATTCAAGTGATCAAGTGATCAAGTGATCACCATCAATAAAGGTCTCCCTGGATTCAGAGTGCAAGCTCAGACTGCTTCTCTCCTGGGCAAGCAGCAAACTTTCTAAATCTCCCTTCTCTCATCATGAAAGAAAACGATCTTCATGCCAATTTTTTTGGAACTCCAGGATAAGGTTGGAGAAGTATTGTGGAGATCTGAACATGCAAGTATGGCTTGGAGGAGATGCAGGATGAACTTTATTTTTCATCGTCCACAACGTTGAAAAATTATTTAGTATACACATCTTAGTTCAACTTTGTTGGGAACTCTTTAGATATTACACAGGTCTTGAATATTCAAACCAGAAACACAGTTTAACTTACATAGCAAGAGAATTCAAGATAGCATGTGGCTTTTTTACAATAACATGGGTCTAGTCTAGGTATGGAGATTACCTCCTTACCTTCGCAAGTGAAATTTGCTGGAACCTGAGGTATCTGTCAAAGGGATAGCTCTCTCCTCTCACCAGTCCTGGCTCTGCTCCCCACATTGGGCACATGCTACAACATGTAGGTATTATATAGCTAGGACTATAACAATATTATTTTTATATTTAACTTTCAATTTTTATTTAGAGATGATGATTAACACATACAGTTAATGATAAAGTTTTAGCATACAATGTTCAATATCACACCCATCTCGTGTTCTTTGACCAATGTCTCATGGTTCTCTCCTCCCTTCTATTGACTTTGATTTGCCTTTAATTCATGAATGGAAAACATATATCATACCATAGAGTGTTGCAATCTCAATGAATTGACAGCTGCTGCCAATGACACTATCCTGACCTGGCCTCTGTTCCTAAATTCGATCCATTCCATGTTTTCCAATCTTCAGTTGTTTTCTGGTTTTCCCTGTTTTGAGACTTGATTTGGTTGTAGGGTAGAGTGCAGTTCTGAGAGGTTGTTAGAAGTGCAGACTCACAGGCTATATCTCCATCTACTGAGTCAAAATTTGCATTTTAACCAGATCCCCTGGAGTTTTTTGTGTATATTAAAGTCTGAGAAGCAGACAACTAACTAACACATGTCAACTAGGACAGAGGCCATCCATTTCAGGCTTCTCATTCCTAAAATGATTTGGGGGAATTATTCTGCAGCTCCCTTGCTGCAATCTACACCATGAAATACATTATAAAGTGCTCGAGAAACACAGAAGCACAAATCCTGGTATTTCATCCTCACTGAGCAATTCGCAGGCCCAGAATACACCAGCTGAGAAATGTCTCCTTGCACTCTGAGAGCAATGGAAAGCTGGTGACCCGCTGTGCTTAACTGACCCGGAAATGGCTTTGCACTTCATTTTAATTTGCTATGGGTGGCAACTGTGTTCTTTTTCTGGAGAGACAACAACAACCCCCTGCCCTGGTGAGGGCTGCAGCTGCAATGATTGCAGAGACAGCTAATAGGGAGGGCTACAGGGAAGGCCCCTTCATCCTGCACAAAGGGAAGAAGCTGGCCACTGTTTTCACAGATGCTGTTGTCCCCCTAAAGCAGAACTGTGGGGCTCTGGGGACTGATGCGAAGTGAGGTGCCTTTGGGCTTGGTCCTTAGAACCTAGGAGGCTGTGCTGAGACTGGGGAAGAGACTCAAATAAGAATAGTTTTGACACCCAGGAGGCTTAATTCTCTACTACAACACAACCAAATGAAGATCAAGTGGTGAAGATTTTAAAGGAGAATTCCAAGTGACTTTGTTTTTTTTTTTTTTTTAATTTTTTATTATACCACAGTGAAACATACAATTACAAAGGTGTTCATAATTGGTTCTTGGTAATACAGTATACTAGCACCCATCCCTCCACCAGTGCCCCATTTCCACCACCAATGTACCCAACCCCCCTCCCGCCTACCCGCATGCTGCCTTAATAGCAGGTACCGCAGTTTCCTCTCTTTCTCTCTCTGTCTCTCTCTCTGTCTCTGCATCTATCTCCCTCTTATTTTACACATTGTGGCTAGCCCTGCAGGTATTTAGAATTTATCACTTAAGTCTCTTTGTGTATATTCAATGGTGAGTTTTAATCTGCCATTACCATTTCCCACATTTAGTAAAACACTGGTATCTATTTATGTCATATTAATGAATGCAGTCATTCTATATCTGTCCTTTTCCTTCTGACTAATTTCACTCAGCATGATAGTCTCCATGTCCATCCATTTGCAGGTAAATTTCATCTTTTCTGACAGCTGCATAGTATTCCACAGTGTAGATGAACCACAGTTTCTTTAGCCAGTCCTCTGTTCTTGGGCATTTAGGTTGTTTCCAGATTCTAGCTATAGTGAATAGCACAGAGATGAATAAAGAAGTACAGATAGTGTTCCTGCTATGCGTTTTCCGGTCTCTCGGGTATATTCCTAGGAGTGCTATTGCTGGATCAAATGGGAGCTCAATATCTAGTTTTCGGAGGAATGCCCATATTGTTTTCCAAAAGGGCTGGACCAGTCGTCAGTCCCACCAACAGTGGATGAGAGTCCCTTTTTTCCCCACATCCACGCCAGCACCGGTTGTTCTTGCTGTTTTGGATGTGTGCCAGTCTCTGTGGTGTGAGATGGTACCTCATTGTTGTTTTGATTTGCATCTCCCTAATGATTAAAAATGAAGAGCAAACCCACAGCGAGCATCATTCTCAATGGGGACAAACTGAAAGCCTTCCCCTTAAGATCAGGGGACAAGACAAGGCTGCCGCCACTCTCACCACTTCTATTCAATATAGTACTGGAAGTACTTGCCATAGCAATCAGGGAAGAAAAAGACATTAAGGGCATCCAGATAGGAAGGGAAGAAGCCAAGTTATCACTGTTTGCAGATGACATGATATTATACCTGGAAAACCCGAAACTCTCTACCAAGAGGCTCCTAGAAATAATACATTCCTATAGCAGAGTAGCAGGGTACAAAATCAATACACAAAAGTCAATGGCCTTCCTATATGCAAACAGCGAAAGAGAAGAAAGGGTCATTAAAGAAACTATCCCATTCACAATTGAGCCGCAGAAAATAAAATACCTAGGACTCAGTTTGACAAAGAATGTAAAGGATCTCTACAAAGAAAACTACAAAACGTTACTTCAGGAAATAAAAGAAGACCTGAGGAAATGGAGATACATTCCCTGCTCATGGATTGGAAGGATTAACATTATCAAAATGCTAATACTCCCTAGAGCTTTATACAGATTAAATGCGGTCCCTATAAAGATACCCATGATGTTCTTCAAAGAAATTGAACAAACACTCCTGAAATTTGTATGGAATAATAAAACCCCACGAATAGCTAAAGCAATCCTTGGGAAAAAGAAGATGGGAGGTATCACTTTCCCCAACCTCAAGCTCTACTACAGAGCAGTTGTAATTAGGACAGTGTGGTATTGGTATAGAGACAGACCTGTAGACCTATGGAATAGAACTGAGTATCCTGAAACACATTCTCAAATATACAACCACTTAATCTTCGATAAAAGGAGCAAAAAATATTAAGTGGAGCAAAGAAAGCCTCTTCAACAAATGGTGCTGGGAAAACTGGGCAGCTACATGTAAAAAAATGAACTTAGACCTCCTTCTAACGCCATGCACAAAAGTCAGATCAAAATGGATTCTAGATCTCAACATCAGACATGAATCTATTAGGTACATCGAAGAAAACATAGGAGAAACGCTCTACGACATCAAAACGAAAAGTATCTTTAAAGACAACACACCACTGACCAAGCAAATGGAAGCAAAGATAAACAAATGGGATTATATAAAACTTAAAAGCTTCTGCACCTCAAAAGAAACGGTGACCAAGATACAAAGACAATCCACAGAGTGGGAAAGGATATTCACCCAATACCCATCTGACAAGGGGTTAATATCCAGGATATATCAGGCACTGGTAGCCCTTCACAAGAAAAAAACAGCCAACCCCATCAAAAAATGGGGAGAAGAATGAACAGAAGCTTCCAAAAAAGAAGAAATTCGAATGGCCAAAAGGCATATGAAAAAGTGCTCTTCATCTTTAATCATCAGGGAGATGCAAATCCAAGTGACTTTGAACCCCACATTTCTTTCTTAGGCCTGTTCCTCCTTTCCGACGGTCCTCCTGTCCCTATGGTCCTCCTGTCTCTATGGTCCTCTCACTCTAAAATACCTGTCCTCATCTCAGATGCCTGGGAGTCCCTGTCCTATGGAGTTGAGCCAATTTCCCAGTCCAAACGGCCTTTTCAAAGGGCCTCAGGATTTGAGGTTGGGAGTGTTGGGACCCAACAGGATCCCCAACAGTATTGGAGTTCTGTGAATTCCCCAACTGCATAGGTGGCTGACAGCCATTCTCCTTGATTAACGGACAAAGGTCCGAGACATAGGCTCTTCAAAGTCAGAAGCTCTCCTTTTAATCTCTCTTCACTCATTCTTCTCTCCAGGAACCTCTCTCCAGGGACCTCTCTCTCTCTCCCAGCAGGCTCCTCAGCAGGTCAGCAGGATTCTCTCCTGGGGCTATTTATAGCCACCAGGACAGACTCAGAACCCTGGCCTTCTGTTTTTAGCAGTTTTCTTAACTGTCACCTATAATACCAGACCCAGGGGATTATCCAGCAGAGGAGCATCTGTCTTTCTGAAGACTGAGCCATAGTGCCCAAGACCCTTGTCTGAACGTGCTGTCTGAGCTGCCATATGCAGAAACCCTCACCTATATTCATGGCTGTTCAGAGCAGCACCAATAACCAAATCACCCATGAAGTAACGAAGCACCTGTCTTTGACATGTATGTCATTATGGAAATACTGCTAAGCCTTAGCAAGTGTCCTCTCCTGTAGTGCTGTGTTAGCCACTAAATTATGTGGCTAGAATTCAATTTTATCACTAAATTAAATCCTTTAATCCCAAGAAATGCTATCACTACCCTTTTAACCCCATAGATAAACATGCCACACAATGCAGAAACACAAAAGAGTTGAATATGTCTCTCTTAGAGGCAGAAACAAGAGGAGTATTCTGAGCCCCCCAAGTGACCTCCATGTACATCATGATCATAATCCACCAGACAAATAATTGAGGTAATACATTTCTTTTTACATGCATATCTTGAAGAAAACTGTGTTGAACATTGGTAACTTGGTCTTTCTGGGGAGTGCTGGTGTGCCCCACACAAAATCCCGGAGCAGGGGTGTAGGTGTCCCCTTTTGCCCCTGGGGATCGGTGGTCAACAGATGGAGAAAGATGCAGGGGTTAAGAAGAGTTTCAAGAGCTTTACTTATACAGGTTCTGGGTATACAAATCAGCAATAGGAAAACCCTGAACTTGGGTTCCCAGCTTGACCCCAGCCACGTGTAGGCCAAGATGGCAGCCTCCACATATTAAGGCCTAGAAGGGATGAGAATAGAGAGCGCTAAAAGGCAAAAAAGGCAGAAGAGGCAAAAGAGCACCAAAGAGAGAAAGAAAGCAGGCTACAGTTTTATATTCCTGCAAACAGATCAACCACTCCAACAGTGAGCAGTCAGGGTCAATTCCCTCAGGTAATATCTCTGAAAACCTCACCTAGGCCCTTTGAGATGTTAATGAGCCCAGCCAAGATCTGCCTTGGAGGTGCCCCTGCAGAGTAGAGTGGAGGAGGGGAATCTGAGATGAACTGTATCTCAGAATACAAAGGCATGCATCTGTATCAATGAATATTCTATAGCTAGTTATATATTTCTCCAAGCCTTCACAAGAGTCTCATCTTTACTTTATGTTGTTCTGTATATTAGCCTTGACTTATCAGAGAGCCATGCTTGCTTGCTTGGAGGCAAACAGCATTTCTCTCTGGTCTAATTACTTAGAGAACCAATGTGGCCAGGCAAATATACTGGTAAGATTTAGCTAGTTCCATGATGATTGTGGCAGCATGAAAGAATATTTATACCAGCCAGTATAGAATACACGGTAAGATGAACGGTCACATTCAAACTGTTTTGCCCCATCTACAAGGTAACCTGCAGGAGGCAACTCCAGGCGGTATTTGGAGGCTCTGGGCAGCAGTGTACTGCAACAGGTCTTCAGTTGCTAGACTGTTTTATTTTGGGGCTAATCCAGAAATGTTCAGGTATTACTTCTGACAAACATCTCAGGGATTACCTAGGATTGCTTATGGGCCCATATGGGGTATCTGGGATAAAAGCCCAATCAGTTGCATGCAAGGCAAACACCCTACCAGCTTTTATGTGTCTCAGGCACCAAGACTAGTGTTTTTAAGCTCCCTCCCTATGTGGAGGCATATTCATCACTTGGAGAAGAACCTTTGAAGAAAAAACTTCCCTGAGGGGAAGTGGCAGCCCATCATTAACTTTCAAACTACAATAAGCAAAATATTTCAAGCACCCATGAACCCCAAAACCCTGAGACACGTCATGCCTAAGCCCTGTTTAGTGCATAAATAATATTTTCTATGAACTCGGAATGGAGAACTTGTCGAGAGAGTAAGCTGGCCACGGAAATCTGTTAACGCCCACCATCTAGATTGTTCACATCCAGGGGATACCCTGCCTATCAGACCAAGTATTGGGGCCTCTTGGCAAGCAAAGCCCTTAAAGTAGAATGGTTTCAGTGAGAAAAAAGTCATGAAGTTATGTCAGCCATCTGTCCTGGACCTAGAGTTGTCAGTTAAATCAGAGATCCAGGGAGGTGTATGAGCTTGATCTGTAGCTGCCAGATGAGAATGAGAGGTCAGAGCAAATATCTGACCTTTCCTTGGAGCTGCCAAGTGGAGCCTGTGCTAGACAACACATTTTGAGGGATGTAAGTAGACAGTAGGTGTTCTCCTGGGGTCAGAACCTCATCGAGGTGCTGATACCCAGTCTTACTCAGAAATGCCCTGTTCTCTGAAACTTTAGCTTGGCTTCTAGAAATTTTGGAATGACTGGTGGTGTGGTTCACTGTTGTCTTTGTCCTGGAGGCCCAAGCCACTCTCTCGGCTTGACAAATGTACTGAGGAGGCTTGGCTCAATTGTTAAGCGGAGGTTCATGATCTTTCTAAGGGGCAGCGCTCTCTTGTGAGGACTGGAAGACACACCTTCACACCCTCCTATGTTGCACATGGTTGGCACATGGAAGGTGGCATTGGGCCTGGAGTGTGCGATTCTGGAGGAGTCTCCAGGGCAGTCTACTGGTTGGTCGGCAGGGAGATTCCTCATGCTGTGTGAAGATGGCGGTCCCATCTTCCCTCAGGGGAGGTGTGTAACCACCGCCCAGCACACTGTTCCACTGGATTAGTGCTCTTCTCCCTTAGTACATATGCTTAGCTGGAGATCTGGGAAGAGGAAGGACTCTATCCTAGACAAGCCTGAAGTGATGGAAGAAACCAATGAAATTCAATCTTCAGAGTTAGGGGATAAAAGCTGAAACTGAAATATAGTTACGAAAGTCAAAGCAAGGTTTCCTGCTAATCGAGGGACATCAGGATTAGTTTCCTGCTAATCCTGCTGGAAATCAATGAAAGAAAAATATGAAACTTTTATTTCCAAGTAATCTCAGAGCCATACAGGTGCTCTGGAATTTGTGTTAGAGGAAAACATTCCAGGGGGCTTGATTGTATTGCTGGTTAAGAGATATTGGGGTGCTGTCAAACCACCACATAGAAGGGAGGTAGAACTGGGATGAAGAGAGGCTACCCTCTAGGCTGCAGGTCCAGGACCCTGTGGAGGAAGTGGACCTGCACTGGTGGATGCAGCGGGGCATTATGATGAATGTGGGTGTTCACAGGGAGAAGTGTCTATCTGTGTGATATATAGGCACAAACATGGGTGTGACTATCAGTGGGAGAGAAGCCAGTTTGCCCAAAAGCTCGGTGTGTTCAGGCTTGGGTGTCCAGTCACTGTGATGGAGGTGGGAGTGCCCAGGGAGATTCGACTGTGGATGTGATAAAGCAGGGGCATGTATGGGGTATGGAGCTGTCAGTTGGGTGACGAATGGGCATAAACAGGGGCGGTGTGATGGAGGTATACACTTGCAGGGATGTGCTCTGGACAGTGTGGTGAAGATTTTCTAGGGATACAGGGGTAGCTTCTAGATAATGTGATGGAGCTAGATGTGCCCAGGGTGAGCAGGTCTGTAGTGCAATGGGAATGGGCCTTTATAGGTTTAGTCATATATGGAAGTTGAAATCTGACTGAAGCAAGTATACCTCCTGTCACAATGTTCTGTGTTGATGTTCCTAGTGATGGACAGGATTTTAGGATGATCACCAGAAATGGAAAGCAAGTAGCCGAGAACCTAGAGAAGAGAACCTGCTAGAGGGTCTCCAGTGATGACATATAATAGGATTATGACATCGTGTCTGAAAACTAGCAAAGGAGGCTATAAATTGTAGGCTGAGGGATGCCTGCAATTGAGCAGAGCACTAGGAGCTCCTCTGCCTCCAGTATAACTGGTGTGCCTGGACTGTATTAAACATTATAAATAAGTACATGAGAGAACAATGACATTGTACCCTCCATCTCCAATAGAGTATGTTGTGCTTGATGTATATGATTCCAATTCAATCCCGATAAGAACCCTTAAGGTATCTATTGGTATTCCCATTTCAGAGCTGAGGATTCTGAGTTGACTCCCAAAGAGTGTGACTTTACTAGCGTCGCTCAGCTACCAGGAGGCAGGACTGAGAGTTAAACACTCTTTTCTACCTTCAATACCTATTATTCTCTATAACACTGTGTTTTATGAAGGGCACCTTAAAGGACTTTTATTGGGAGCACTATCAACTTCAGTGTCTTTGATTCATTGATCTCTTACACAGGTGAACAGTATATAGATATTTTGCTCAGAGCAGACCTTGACAGAGTCTGGAATCATGGTCTCTAAACATATTGTGCATTTGCTCATCTGCAGAATTTTTGTAGCAGAGAGTGTTGGTGCTTCCCCATAGACATTCTTACTTTTTACTTAGTGAAAAACCCCAATATTTCAGGTATCACATTTCTCCTCAGTGAATAAAACCTCTTTCTTCAGTATCTGTAAAGAGAGGCCAGTCCAGATGATGGGACTCAGCTGATGAGATTAACAGGACAGAAAGGCTCTGGTCTCAGGATAAAGACTCCACATCTTCCTGCTTCCTACTGCCTTTCTGTACATGATTGGAATTGAAAAACTGTGGATTCAAGTTGCTGTCCTTTGGGAACCCCACATCACGTGCCCTGGCAAGCAGAGAGACAGGAGGCTGCATTCTTGCCCTTAAGGGTGACCACCAAGGCCTAGTCACCCCATTTTTTCCAGGGGGAGATGAACTTGGGCCTCATTCATCCATTAGAATGCTGACTTTTCTATCAAACATCACAGAACCAGTTACAATGTGTTTCCCTTATGACAGGAAGATGAAGGATGATGTCTCAGATGAACAACTCAGACATTCTCCTAGGCCCGAGTGTGAGCTCTGTGGACCCTGAGGGGCAGAGAGAATTCAATGATCACTCAGCCTCCTACCTCCACCCAATACAAACCTCCTTCCCAGCAGGACACTGAGAGGGGATGTCTTGGTGACAGTTTGAAAGCTTGCCTATTGGTCTCTCTCTCTGCTGTCCTTCTCTATCTCTCTGTCAACTTGACAACTATTAGAAAATTTGAGGAAATGGTTCCAAGCAATTTCTTACAGCCTCTCTTTTATCCCAGCCTCTGTGATCGTCTCTTGTCCTTTACCACTTTCCCAACTTCCCTATTTTTTCCACAGATGCCACCCGCTTGCCCCAATCATCTAGAATGATGCTGGAATGTCTTCTTCCTGGGCACCTCCTCCATCCTTCCAGGGAGGGCTGTCATCTCATAATGACCCCCTCATGGGCATCTCCTCAATACACTTCTGACTCATGAGTCTGCTATAATGGCATATACATAGCAGATGAAGGACTGAAGGACATTCCTCTTGGCACTTCTTTGGGGCCATGCACCCTTCAGGAGTTTAGAGGCATTCCCTGGGGCACTTCTCAGGAAACAAGGGCTTCCTGTCAGCCTCTATCTCCAGTTTTCTCCCCAAGGGGCAGCAGGTTGAGACTCTCTAAACAAGCCTCTCATGAGCAAGACAGTGTCATCTGAGCAGTCTGATGTCTTTCTGACCCTGCTTTCCAGGCCAGTAGAATTTGGACAAATGGGAAGAGCTGACTATAATGGCAATCTCATTCAGTGTCATGCTGATCATAGGCAAAATAATTCTTTAAGTTTCATGGGGTTAAATCTCTTCAACTATGGATTATAGTTAGTAAGACCTGTTATAAGGACTCTTCTAATTTTGAACAAGGAGGTCACATTAAGCAACACATAGTTCTGTCTATGGAGTGATCAGCCAGGCATTTGACTTTTCACTTCCTGCAGACCCTGCTGTTGTTTCCTCTTTCTTTCCTTTCTCTGGGCCCATGCTTCCCCTCCACTCTTCTGGTTATATGGGGGCACTCTTCACTAAAGAAATCATTGGAAACTCACTGGGGACTCTAGCAGGTAAACTGAGTGACACTCTTCTTGATGGTTTTGTAGAGGAACTTGTAAATCTAGCCAGAGCTTATGAGAGAGAGAAAGAAAATAAATGGGTCTAAATGTGGTAGGACAAGAGGATATCTGGGTGCAGGTAGGAAACTTCATCTGCTCTGACTCCTTACTCCAGCTTCCAGTGGGCTCTGGAATATGATTCCCTGACAACTTTCCCAAGGTATCATAACTGCATCATGAATGCATAGAGCACTGCTCCAACCACCTGCACATATGACAATTTCCTGGGAAAGTACGATTCTCTTCATGTGAAATTCCTGTAAACATCTGGCAACTTCAGTGAAGACTCACTACAAAGCCCAGAGTTGCAAACAGAGGGGATTCTTCTTTTGAAAGGTCTGGGCTGTGTCTGTAAACTGTTGTCAGCTGCTGGAGATGAGATTTTGTAGGTTTGACAAATGTTCGCCATCCCATATGCCTGCACAGAAGTTGCAGTCAGAAGTCACTTGATGAAGGGGACCCTGCAGAACATTTTCTGGAGGGCAACACCCAAACCTGAAATGACCCAATAGGCAGCCCTGCTGTCCCCAGTTCCGATCTCAAAACAGTTGAAATTATTCTTGTCATGTGCTTCCTCTGGAAGAGAAAGGAACATAAATAATGTGCATGTCACTCTTGTACAGGGTCATTTGGGCCCCGAGGTAACAGGGCTCACTGTGTGAGTGCACAGACATCGTGAGTCACCTGCTTACCTGCAGCCTTCTTTCCTGTAATGTCTCTTCTCCAGAATTTTCAGGCTGTGAATAAAAAAATAGACTAAGATTGTGTACGAAAATACATACACATTGTGAAACATCACAGTTATAAGAAAAATCATGTAATGGAAATTCAGGCTTGTGAAACACAACACTTCCTAAACATGTCAGTGACACTTTGAACTAAAGCAAGGAATCAAGTAAAACTGGAGACATGGGTCATGGCAGAATCTTAGAACAGATACTTCACTATAATAAAGCTGAGCTATGAGAATGGCTGTTGCAGGAATTACTACTTGAAGTCTTTGGTGACAGGGAGGTTGTATGAAATGAGATGGAAAATCTATAACACCCAGCTAGGCTTGGGGAGAGGGGAGGCAGTTTGGCTACCGGATGCACGCTCTGTGAGCACTCACCTGACTCAGTTTAGGGAACAATTATGGGATTGCCTAGTATTTCTTCAGATGAAGTCATGCCTAGGCAAATGTGAAATTCATGTTATGCTCAAATTGTTCCCTAATTTATCAATCATGTTGGAACGAATTTGCATTTTTTGAAACAAGGGCTATAGTAAAATAGACTGTGTGTGTCCTAGTTATCTGGGGACAGTCCCAAATAATGAGTCTAATCTGGTGCATTTGTTACTAATGCCCCTGTTTTACTCTCAAAATACTCTTCTTCCAATCCAGGAATTCTTAGGTCACTTTATGTTGGAGGGTGGGGGTGCTGAGGTCATGATATACTGCTTGAAAAGTACTTACTTAAATAAGTCTCTTTCCTGGAACTAGGGCTTCAAGATAGAAGCACCCCATAATTCCTCCCACAATACGTATCAAGAAGAAGAAAAGATATTGTTATTATCCTTCCTCTCTCATAATTCTTAATCTATTAATTCCTCTTTTTTATGATTCCCAGTTCTTTAGAAGACCCCTCTTTTCTCCAGCCCGGAGTCAGATACACCTGCTTTCACATAGTTACTGTTTCATCATAGACATTATTAGAAGTTATTAGCTCTTATTGTGTTATTTCTGGAAAATAACTTTATCTCTCTGTATGACAACTAAGGGTCCTCCAAGTCTTAGTCTATCTGTTTTATAATTTAAAAAATCATCATCTCCTCATAATAGTGTATGTTCTTTGAGTTGTTTAAGTTCCATATGAGGAAGGTCACTTGGAATGCTTGTCAAAATAGAGATAAACAGACACATTCTTTGGAATTCAAGCAATATAGAGAATGTAGAGAATTTGGATTTATTAAAAATACTTTTGAAGCCTGATAGATAGTGTAGGGACTAAGGTGCTTTCCTTACATACAGCTGCCTTAGTTTAAATCCTGGAACTGCATATAGTCCTCCAAGCATTTACAAGAGTGATCCCTGGTTATGTCCCAACTCTTTCCTGCCATGAAACACCCACACATAGATATTTAAGGTAGGTGTTCCATGGTCCACACCTTGGGAAATATTGCTTTGTATCCTCTGTCTCAGTCCTATCAGAGCAGAGTGCCTGGCAAAGACTTAGTGTTTATTTAAGTTCTGCCAGTAGTTTATTACTCTTTCAAACCTCACAGATATTCAGAAATTCATTAAAATATTTATTTTATGGTAGATAATAGAAAGAAAGCATATGCTTATAACTAACAGCTGAGTAACATTAAAAACAAGCAAGCAAGTAAACAAGCAAAACTACCCTGAAGTCTTTGAGACTTGGGTATCTCATCCGTGAAGTAGACTATAAAACTGATGACTCTTAGGCTTATTGTTACAACCAAAGGGAACTCTATACCTATCCACTCTTGCAAAGCCCTTATTTAGTGCATGGCTAATGTAACCCATTAGTGGTTGAGCTACCCCTGTGGGTTTAAAGGCCAATGATACCTTATAGGAGTTCCTACTCCTACTCTGTGAACCCTACACATAGAGATGCATGATGGGAAGAGGGTCCATATAGGTGCTGGTCAGAGAATGAGTTGGAGCCAGGCAGGATGAAAAATTGACCAGAAACCCTTGTACACTTCTGACCTGATCTACAGGTAGATGGCATATATGCTTCAGATATAAATACCTCACTATATTTTTTGTAAGTGATGTAAACAGCAACACAAATGGAATCAAAGAAAGTGGGAAACGAAGAATCAAAGGAGACATCTGAAACTGCATCAGAAGAAAATGTACTTCTGTTGAAAGAAAAATAAGCTATCCAACAAGTTAAGGGAGACAGAGAGGAAATCTATAGCCATGGTATATCTAAGATTTCTTGTGTGATTAGGAATCACTGGGGGAAGAAACACTTGATAATTTTTATATTTGGAAGAAAGCAGAGGTGGTAAGCAGGGAGCATAATGAATTATGACTCCCTGGAATTAATATCATTAAGATGAAATGGCACAGGTGGAAAACCAGTCTAGTGGAGCAAGCAAGGCAGGAATCTTCAGCCACAAGTGACTGATCAGAGGATTTCAGTCACCTTGTCATTAAGACTCAAATATAACAAAAAAAGTATGACTATACCATCCCTGCCTCGCGACCACACAGACACACACAACACACAAACACACACACAGCTGGTTGGGCTGAACCATCTAAATTTTTTATTTCCACTTCTGCTCTCTCTTGTTCAGACTGCCCAATCTATACGTTCCAATCTCTACTCCCCTTCATGCAAGAAAACACTGTTCCAAGTAGTAAGTAGCTGGGAAAATAGGACGGGTTGTTCCTGGATTAAAGACTTTTTCTTAAGAATATGGTGAGGACAATTTTATTGGTTCAAAAATGTAAGAGAATGGCTCTATAGGAAAATAGTATATATCGTAGGGAGGGTGATCCAGGGATAAAATTATGTGAGAGGTAACTGTCCAAGAACAAAATGTGGGTCAGCAAACATAAAATAATTTGTAATCTTATCAGTCTTAGGCACTGTTCCCTTGATATGTCCTCTGTGATGTCCTCATAGGACCATGGCATTTTAAAACAACTCTATCACATTCAGAGTATTTCCACACAAAATACAGATTAGCTACCCCAGGAATTTGGTGTCCCATGACAGTTCTGTTTGATACTGATCAGCCTCTAGAGCTCTACTCTATGTCATTCACATTACATACAAGTCAGGAACATGGAGGAAGGCTATCACCCAGACAAGGTAAATCAGTAGGAACTTTTGGAAATGTGCAGATATAATATGTCTGAGGGGAACTGAAACAAGCCGTTAATTTTCAGAATTGCTGGCAACTGTTTCTGAACATCCACAAAGGGAGGATGAGGAATTGTAATTTGTACAGGAACAAGAGAATTAAAGTCTCTCTTTCTGAGTATGAGATTCGTTGTTCTTCTTTTGACCTATCTGGGCTCTGAATCTAACTGAGGGTTCTTTCTATGCTTAGAGACTAGCCAAGTATTTTTATATATTAAGATTCTTCTTATCAAAGAAATAATTAAGTATTGATTTTGCTGATACCGATATGCTTATTACCCACAAACTGGCCTGCTTAACAGAAAATCTTATTATTATTAGTTTTATTTAGACTTCTGTTATTAATACATGCATGTGATTGACTAATGTAGATTTGTTTCCCATACCTGGGATTGAACCCACAATCTGACTCATAGCAGACATGTGCTTGATCGCTATCACTATCTTCCCGTTAATCATCTATTTGCTAGAGTGGGCACCAATAATGTCTCATGCTAGTAGAACCCAAAGGCATTCGCCTGCTCCAGGAACATAAAGAACCTCAAACCATTATATTAGGTCATGGGAATGACCTAATATAAATGTTACTGGTATTTGGCATATCAAATACTACACAAGCAGCTTGCCAGGCTTGCTGTGCAGGTGGCATACTGTTGTAGTCACCTCTAAATAAAGCATTTATTGATGAGCCGTGCGGCCACTAGCGGCCGTGTGAGCCGGGCTGTGATAGTCTGGTCTGCTGGGTGGAGTTGTGACGAGAGGGAAGTCGGATGTGGAAAATGGCGGGCCCCATGGAGTAGGGGAGGGTGGTCTGGCTTGTTGTGAGGCTCTGCTGGAGTGGCAGGCAAGGGCTAGAACCCACCATGTCTCCCTGGCACCTCATGAGCAGCTAGGCACAGGGAGAGTAAGTGCTTGATCATTGAACAATATTCCCAGTTCATAAAATATTCTTGTTTGTTTCTGTTTGCTTCTTTGTGGTCAGATGCCCACCAATACTCAGGGGTTACTGAGCTTTCCTGATTATACACTAAAGAATTACTCCTGGCAGTGCTTTGAGAACCTTATGGAGTGCCAGGTATTGAGCCCAATGGGTTGGCCACGTGCAAGGCCAGTGACCTGCCAGCTGTATTATTGTTCCTACCAGGAAATATTCTTAATACAGAGGAAGTCTTCTGAAACAGGACAGTGACTATTTTCTTCTGCTCCCACCACTGGACATCTACAATGTATTGACTGAGCATTCTGGGCATGTGTGTATTCATTTTGTCATGTATGGCCCAATTTAAGAACAAGGCTTCTGAGGCAAAGGTGTTCAGTAATCAGTCTAATATAATCCACAATGGCAGTGAGTGTGGCAACCAGGAGTCTGAAAGCTTTCAGTATCCTAAAAAATAAAAGGTGGGCCATTACCATTCAAGGGGGTTTTAGGTTTAATAGAGAGCATGTCTGATTATGATAAAACATGTCAGATAAGGGGTTGCTAAGGCAGACTACACAGGCAAGTGAGAAGCTTACAAAAAGTCCATTTCTAGATCATTTCCCAACACACATTATACTCCTTGGATGTCTCTGCCCTGAGGTTACACAAAGAATCATTCTAAGAGTGCATTTTGGGAGGAGGGAAATTCATCCCTCTTAGCATTGTGATCTGATCCGAATATTTTTTTTCTTCCTGATAAATTGCTTATCTCCATGTAACTGCCCCCTTTTCACATCCAGATCAGCAATTTCCATACACTGTTTGATTCCCACAAGAATATTGTCACACAAGAATATTGTCAAGGGAAAAATTCATTTCAGGGAGAAGGGAAGATAGTGAAAGCTTATTTTATTAGCATAGAAAAAGGAAAATAAAATTTAAAAAATAGCCCAGACTTCTTGTGTTGCTGGTCCACCACTGAGAGAGTTTATTCCAGGCTGGGAGCAGCTGTCTGGACATCCACACCCAGCACGAACCTTGTAGGTAATGATCCAGCTTGACACACCCGCCATAAGCAGCAACCCTGCTTGTGTGCTGACCACCTCCCTGGGCATCTGTCCAGGCAGAGAGAGGCACATACTGTATGAGTCACAGGCTCTGCTCTCACGCATTCCTGAGCTGCAAACTCATTTGCTGTAGAATGGTGGACAGTGACAGGACTTTCCAAGACCTACTCTCATCTACCACCTATTTTTTTCTTCTTGGGAAACTCTATTCTCTTTGCCTCAACAGAGGTCATTCTGAATATGTGTGTGTGTGTGAGAGAGAGAGACACAGACAGACAGACAGACAGACAGACAGACAGACAGAGATTTCATGCCTCTAGTAACAGATATGACATTAATGAAGCCTGAATTTGAGGAAAACTTCAGTTTAGAACTCAAAATATCCTGTAAACATAACTCCAAACCTGCAATCAATCTACTGCAAGTCCTTTGAAATAAGAAATTTAATATTGTGATATCAAATGTTGTGATATGTCACAAACTTTAAAAAAAATTTAAATAAATTCTATATATTTTAATAATGTTTAAATATGAATGTTCTATAATTTATTTTCAATTTATTGAAACATAAGTCTTTCCAAAGAACAGTAGGAAATGCAGTACAGAATTTAAAGATTTATCTAAAAGAAAATGAATATAATTGTAAAACTCTCTTTCTGACACATTGCTTTGCAAATTTTTTTTTTTTTTTTGGGTCACACCTGGCAATGCTCAGGGGTTACTACTGGCTCTGCACTCAGGAATCACTCCTGGCGGTGCTCGGGGGACCATATGGGATGCCAGGGATCGAACCTGGGCCGGCATGGGCTGGCCGCATGCAAGGCAAAGCCCTACCTGCTGGGCTATCATCCGGCCCCTGCTTTGCAAATTTTTAATTAACTTTTTCCAAACAGATTCCCAAATTCTGTGGTAAAGAGGAATACAAATTTTTGGATGACTTTCTTAACTGTCTGCTGTGCTGATTTCACAAATAATCCACATTAAGATGACAGAACGTAAAAATATAATGGACTTCCCATAACACAAATCACAATGAAACAGCACTACATTTCTATCAAAATGTGTAAAATTTTAAAAAATCAATTAATAAATCATGTGTTCGAAAGAACCTGCAACTCTCACCAGCAGGAGAATGAATTGTGTAATCACTTTTGGAAATAATTGTCAGTTTTTTTTAAATTAAGCACACACATACCCTGTACATTTTCCAGCCATTCTCCTTCCCAAAGACAATGTGATATATGTATATACATAAGACTGATACATGAATGTTTATATCAATCTCACCTATAATTGCTTTAACCTGAAAATAATCCAGCCATCAAATGGCAAAGGCACTGTGAAAAGTAGTCTATCTGTAGTTGGGAACACCATTGGGTTAGGATAAGGCATTTTCTATTGATAGACACACAGCAAGTTGATGTCTCTAAGCAATTATGTTGTGTGGAAGAAACCAGTTAATATATATTCCATTTATATTAAGCTTAATGGATGAAAAATTCAACTAAATGAACATGAGTGATTGGTTAGAATGGAGAGGGTGATGAGAGAGTAAGGGCAGGGGTGGGGTGAAGGACATGTTCATAATGCTGATTGTAACAATGACTTTATAAGTACACACATGTTAAAATTGCTCAAATTGTACACTTTAGGTATGTGTGTTGAATCCTATATCAATTATCCCTTAATAAAGCCACTTAAAATTTCCTAAAAAGGGAGATTTCCTGTTGTCACAAACAGCACTAATGTGTGGTTCAAGTCCATTAGCAGGATGACACCTCATAATGAAAGGTTTTTTGGTTTTTGAGTTTTAATATTCTGCATTTCAAGGAGGAAAAGGACACAGCATTTTCACATATTCCTGGGATGAGTGCTAAATGGGCCACGTTCTCAGGAGGGCAATTTGGCAAAGTCATCCAAACCTTACAAATGGTCACAATCTTATTGGAGCTAGCACCTGCTAGGATTACGGCCTCTTGAGACAATAGAGGTGCACATACATGTGCATTTCAAAATGTTCTGAAAGGTAGTTCAAAGCAGAGAGAAGCGGAAAGCTGCCCAATGTGCCACACTAACTGGTGAGTTTAATAAATGAGCTTGTGGTTTATTTTAGTCCCAAAATTCTCTCCTCTTTTTCTTTCTTTGTCTCATACATACAAACTTTTGAAAGACACAGGCACAAAGATTTTCTAAAACTAAAAAAAAAAATCTGATTATTTTATATTGTCAAACAACATGCTCATCTATAATGTATTTTGAGATGACTTGCATCAGTAACAAAAATTTTCTTTTCTTCATGATTTCATTGAATATGTGTAGTCAATTTTCCATTGTTATAACTACTAATAATACATGAATTAGCATACATATAGACTAAATTATATGCATAATAAAATGCAAATATTTTATGCACAGTGGGAATATAGCCACAGTGGGAATAAAGTCCAGTTAGACTTTATACTATAGATGGCTATATTTTATGAGTTAAAGTTTACACTTTATGAGTTAAAGTATATATTTATTTAAAAACTGACAGATATTTGGTCTCCAAAATGTTTTTTTACAGTACACCTTTACTCCAATATCCTGAATTTGTGCATCCCTTCCAACAGCCTGTATCATCAGTAGATATTATCAAAAATCATCAGTATTAATGTTATCTGATAAGTTAAAATGGATTTAATCATAGTTATAGAATTCATTTCCTTAATTTTTAGTTTAGTGAAAGCATGGAAGTGTCGTACTAACTAGCTTGTGAAACCACAGGCTAGGTACACACTTGTAGTGAGCATGTAATGGATTTTGTTTTCTTTTGTTTCATTTTGCCTGGGTGTACCCCACATGCTCCATGTAGTCCTGTTGATGTTATGAATCTGTACTTGCTTATATTCTCAGCACTAGGATTCCTTAGGGACTTAGAACAGCCATCATCATAGGCAAACCCATGAGTTAAAGCATTCATGAGTCCTGATAGTCATCAGTTTAATTAAGATTAGATCCCTCATATCTTTCAAACTCTTGGGTTAAAGGTAACTTCTCTTACTCTGTGATGATAGGTTATGGACAATTTAGCTTTTGTTTAAGTATTTTTTATGCCATATGAATTCACTATGATTGTAATGGAAGAGAGTGATTCCTAATAAACAATAAAAGTAGCATAGATGAGTAGAGCAGTGTTAGGGGGCTCTGCCGGGGTCCCCGACAGTGCCGGGAAGCGAAGTTCCCTTCTACCTCCGAAGCCGGCGAGAAATGGATGAAAACTCAGGAATCCGATGCAGTTTTAAAAGGCTTTACTTGTCACAGGTTCAGGCATACAAATCAGCAAAAAGGAAAAGCCCGGTGCTTAGGATTCCAGGCTAGAACCCCAGCCACGTGTAGGCCAAGATGGAGGCCACCACGTGTAAAGGCTTTGTAAAAGGGGAAGACAAGACTTCCAAGAAGGGTGAGCGCTCACAAAGGGAGAGCCCACAAAGAAGCCCGCGAGAGAGGAAACCGACTAGTTTATACCCCTGCAACTCACACCTTCCTCCCACTGTTATGGAAAGCAGGGAGGGTCAAATGCCCTTAGGTAATCCCTCCCTGCACCTCACCTAGACCCTTTAGTATGCTAATGTTTTGAGCCAAGATCTGCCTGGAAATGCCTTTATAGGGTAGAAAAGGGGTTTCTGAGATGGCATGTCTCTGTACCAAAGACTAATACTAATGCCAGCTAAATATTTCTCCCAGCCTTCACAAGTCTCTTCTACTTCATTGTAGTTTTATATTTTAGTTGCCTTTGAGTATATCAGGGAGCCATGTTTGTTTGCTTGGAAGCAAACAGCATTTCTCTCTGGTCTAATTACTTAGGTGTCCTACGTGGCCAGGCTAATATGCTGGTAAGATCTAGCTAGTCCCACGATGATTGTGGTAACATGGGAGAATATTTATACCAGCTAGTACAGCATACATGGTCGGATAAACTGCCACATTTAGACTACCCTCTTATCTACGAAGTGATTTTCAGGAGGCAATCCAGAGCAGATGCAGCGGCCCTTAGGAGTCCTGCAACAGAGCTGGAGAATGGTGATCAAACTGTTGATGTTAGAATTCCTGGATCCAGCCAAGCCTGAAGTCAGATCATTTCTTTGTTCTAGTCACCTAAGTCAAATGAGTTCTTCCTTTTGGAGCCAGTGGAACTTGGGCTTTTATTATGTATCCTCTTAGCCTGATAAAAAGTGTTATGTTTTCTTACTAAATAACTTGTAGGAAATGGCCCTTCATTTCCATTTCTTAATAAAACAAAGTCACATTAGTTCTAGGAAAATCAAGATTTTTCTGGGTCTCACTGAACCAAAAACCTTAAATTTTTATGAAATATCTAATTTTATTACAAGAAAAGTTAAAGAACAATAAGTTCAAATAAAGAACGTTTTATTATTTATTTGTTTATTTATATTTTTTTGTCTTTTTTTTGAGTCACACCTGGTGATAATCAGGGGCTACTTCTGGCTCTACACTCAGGATAACTCCTGGTGGTACTCAGGGACCATATGGGATGCCAGGGATCAAACCCTCGTTGGCTGCATGCAAGGCAAATGCCCTTCCCACTGTACTATTGCTCCAGCCCCAAGAATATTTTATTATTAGCTTGAATTTCATGCTACCTAAAATGTGAGAACAAATTTATACTGTTTCAAAAATTTTTACTGGGCTTTTTGAATCTGGATGAACAATAAAACCCTTCCAGCAGTGAAGAAATGCTTATGTGTATGGGCAGCCTTGAAGTATCTGACCTTCACTTCTATCCAGGTCAGACCTGGGGCCAGTTGGTGGCCATGCCAGCCAAAAAAAGAGCATATGCAATATGAATTAGGTGGTTAGTCAGCTTCTAAGACATTCAGGACTCTCCCAGGCTAGATCAGCAGCCAGAAGAGATAGCCAAGTGTTCCTGAGACACGAGTGGGCAGCCAGCTCCCCTAGTAGGCCGGCAGCTCCATTCTCCACCAGCTGTGGCTGCCATGTGGCTATCTATGTCGGTGCCAGGCTGCAGGAGACTGCAAGATGAGCCCTGGCTAAATGTGACTCAAGGACACATCCTTGCAGTGTGACTGCAAACAATCCTCTCACACCAAGCTTCTCAGGTATGATGTTGCAGACATATGTGTGTATGTGCACGCACACACACACACACATCCATCCACACATTCCCACAAACAGTTCATGGCAGTTGGTGCACAAGGGAGAGCGACTGTGTCTATATTCACATGAAAGGAGGTAGTTTTTTGCTGTAGTGGACCGAGATGCTTCCACCTTGACATTCTAGAACAACAGCCTAATGCAGGTCCTGGCTGACAGCCAACTCCTTCTGGCCTGGGGGGCTGCTGGAACTGGAGTTAGCTTGATCCCATTTGGAAGCAGCCAGACAATGAGTTATGCATTTCCTCCTTTGAAGAAGATTTCCAGAAACTCTGCAGCTGGTGCCACTGATACCCTGAGCAGAGTCTGACTCTTACTGACTCATTTCTTCCAGAGTCCATCTTTACTGATAGCATGGTGTGTGTGTGGGGGGAAGGAGGGGGGGTACAGTTGTCAGAATACTCAGTGGAAAATAATTTTAAAAGCATGTTCTGTAAAAAGAGACCTTATGAAGGCTGGGTGAATAGATATGACAAATACACACAGGTCTGATTTTTCTCATACTGGCCTAGTTTCTATCCCTTCATTGTTCTGTGTCCTTTCTCAATGTTATCACCAGGAAGCTTGTTTCTTTCATCTTCAATTACTGAGACCAGGCACCCCAATCAGTTTCACCCCACACATATTTGGGTGGGCTCTAAGCTTCTAGTTGTTAATATCGAGTGTGGAAAGGACTAAGACAAATTCTGAAAATACATCATGGTGGGTAGAGAAGGCTGACATTGATTCACAGATTTAAACACATCGCCACTGGGTCTAAGGAAATGGCTCCAGTGATCAGAGCACATACTTAGCATGTATGAGGCGCTGACTTTAATTCCTGACCCTTCAATGTTCTCCAAGCGGCACCTTTCTCCACCACCCTTAAATGTTCCACTTCTCAGTGTTATCCACTACCACCCTGAGGGCCCCCCAAACACCAAACTGTCATGACCACACTGTTAGACTGAGCATTGCTAAGAGTACTAACAATAAAAATAAATGAATCATAAAGAAAGGAAGGTAAAGTTTTCTTTCAGTTTCCATCACATTATCTGTATTTTTAAAAAATAACGTACTTTAAAAGCTAATAGGTAAGACTGCATTGCATGAAAATAAACATACATGAGGCTGGAGAGATAGTGA
The DNA here is from genome assembly GCA_021461705.1 of Cryptotis parvus. Taxonomy (NCBI): domain Eukaryota; kingdom Metazoa; phylum Chordata; class Mammalia; order Eulipotyphla; family Soricidae; genus Cryptotis; species Cryptotis parvus. Next base: position 66,246 of record JAJIBD010005777.1, read on the forward strand.
ATTCAGCTAAGGTACTTGCTTTGCATGTGGCCAACCTGGGTTTTACCCTTGACACCGCATATGATCTCTGGTGGCCCATCGGAACTGATCACTCAATGCAGAGCCAGAAGTAAGCCCTCAGACTTTAGTTATGGTCTCCAAAGCAAATAAAATTAAAAGTAAAGACATATTCAAATAAAGTATCTCACTGCTTGAAATCCTGATCACGTGGTAAACATTCTACTCCAGACTGGGCACATTAATCTTATAAATCTTGTTGTTAAGCAATTTTGTTCTCACAGATACACTATGTTATCACTTAGTGTAATAACATATAATATAATGGTTTATCTTGCTATAAAATCTTGTTTACGTCTCTATCATCATAATCTATCTATCTATGCATGTATAGTATATATATATACTCGCACCCTCAAACAATACATAGCTGCATCTGATGCCTGTTCTACATCCCCTTTCCCCCCGAATCTCACCTTCCTTGTTCATAGATGGGAGAGGACTGAAGCTCCCTAATGAGGAAGGTTAAGAGCATCGTATGACTAGAGGTGACATACAACATGGAGACTAACAAGCCTTGTCTCTGCTCTGTGATTAGGAGATTTAAAATTCTGGCAAAGAAAAAACAAATCCAGAGAAATGTATTAACCCAAATAAATTGAATTAAATATATATTCTGGGACTGGAGTGATAGTACAATTGTAGGGTGTTTCCTTGCATGTGGCCAACCAGGGTTTGATCCTCTGCATCCCAATTTTTGGGATCCTCTGCATCCCAAATATATATATATATTATATATAAAAAAAATATAATATTTTTAATGATAACCCAGCCTGAACTTCTCGTGTTTTTTGTATCCATTCCAGTAAATATTTGGTCATTCCCATGACCTATATAATTTACTCTTAGCTCCTGTAAGCCAGCCCCTGGCTCTACTGGCAAGACAGCTATGGAGATATTACTGGGCCCCTAAATAATATAACGGAGATCGTGGGTCGTGATATGTATATAAAATATATATGTATATTTTATAAACATATATATAAATATATATGCATATATATGTCATATATACACATACATATACACATATATCATGGAGTATATATGTGTATATGTATACATATATTATATATATATGTATATATGTATACTCCATGGAGACCGTGCTACCAACCTCAAGTGTACTTTCTGCTAATGGTACGCAGGGTCAAGGTGGTAGCTCTCAACAAACGTTAACTAAAATAGCAGCTGTTGCATTATGCATTGTATATTTATATGTACATGTGTATTGTATGTTGCATTGTGTATGGTATAGGGCCATATTGGACATCCTGCATGTTCTACTTCAAATTTTCTTAGTCCCATTTCTTACTCTACAAATATGGGTGAAACACAAGTATTTCAATCTTGTGTAAAGCCCATTTGATGGAATCTTGTATTTTGGAGAACAAGGTCATGATTTTTTGCTTTATTTCTCAGGGCTACTCTCTGGGACTCTCTGCATCAGACATGTCAGCGTAGGGATGGAGGACAGTAAGGTATCTGGGGACCATCCTTCACTAGCAGCAGGTAGAAGCCAATAAATAATTGCTCTTTCATTGACTGGGAAGACAAGTCTGAGGAGCCATTTATCTGCATCTTTAGAAAGTTTTCTCAGTCTGAGAACCATTTACCTATAGCTGTGGTTAACTTGAAATAAATCTTTTTGTGTTCTTTTTCCCTGCCCCTCTTTTGTATTCCATCAGGCCTCTGTGGTTCTGTCAGGTGACTTCTAACTTAAATTACCTAAAATTTTTTTTAAACAGAAAAGTACAATATTCTCTGGACACAGAGGGTGCCCCAGAATTTACAGCAACACTATGAAGATGACCAACGTGGGGGGGCCATCTTGTGTGGCTATCCTGCAGGGAGTCCCAACGTACTTCAGTTGTTTTGTTAAACAAGAAACCACCCAGTGCGTCTTAATCCAGTCCTTCACTGCTCATTTATTATCTGTTCAGTGTAACCAGATTTTTGTTTTTGTGACTTGAAACCTCAGTCTCATTTTTTTTTTCTGCTTTTGGATTCACACCCAGTGATACTCAGGGCTTACTCCTGGCTCTGTACTCAGGATTTACTCCTGTCTGTGCTTGGGAGACCTTATGGATATTGGGAATTGAACCCTGGTCTGCAGTATACAGGCAAAGGCACTACCTCCTGTACTATTTTTCTGGCTCTTGAACCTCAGCCTCTTTACTGGCATTCACTCTGTGACTTGGAAGAACTGTGTACGTTGCTCTGACCAACACATTTTCTGACTTCCCACATACTGGAACATAAGTATCCACCTAATATTTTCACATAGAGTGCAGGGAAGATGAAATCATATCAATATGTCAAAACACTTAGAAATCATAATTTTTTGATGGGGGAAACACCCAGTGGTGCTCTGGACTTAGCTCTGGTTCTGTAGTTAGAGATCACTCCTTGAGCTCAGGGGACCATGTGGGAGACTGGGGAGTGAAGCTGAGTCAGTCACATGCAGAGCAGGCACCTTACCTGCTGTACTATCACTCCTACCCACAAATGGTAATGTTTAATCCTGACATTTCTTATCCCTTATTCATGCCCCAGGGAAACAATTTTCGTTTCTTTTTCTTTCTTTTTTTTTGCAGATTCATTAATAATACTATTCATGAAGTTTTAAATCAGAATTAAATATGAAACAGTAGAGCTCTCAATCATAGGTATTTTGAGGCCCAAAATTATCTCCACCTCACAGTTGATAATGATGATATTAATAGCAAGTATGCCTACTGCTTGTTAGAGCCTACATTATATAAAGCACTTCTATATCTCTTCATTTACTTTCAACTTCATCACATTGACTCTAAGTCAAAAATTGTCAGAAGCACGGCAACATAGCAAGAATGATTGGTATAGAGGTAAAGAGGATCAAAATAAATAATGTTTGCATCTTTGATTTCACAGCAATGGTGGACAAAATTTAGCATACAATTGAGCAATCTCAGCCATTTTTAAATTTAGAGAGGTTGTGAATGACAGGGACTTAAAAAAAGGAGCAATGAGAGGGGTGGCTTATGGGCTCAAATTAAGAATAATAATGAATAAATAGAATTAGAAGACCACAACCAAGCAGGAAAGAAAATAGTTATGTGAAAAATGGGTGCCGCATCTTGAAAGCTTCTTCACAGGCAGTGGATGTTTAGCTGATGAAGCAGGAAATAATCTATCCCTCCCTATCTTGGTGAAATAATTTACCACCACAGCTGAATCACCATAATGCTTTGGAGCACAGAACACAATCTCTACCTTTGATCGTTATGTAACAATTTAGGCTACAATTTAGTAAGAATTTGAACTTGAAAAAGGTCTCTTCTAGTCAGAGGGAATATAGTGAGAACCCTTCTACTGATATTATAGCTATTATAACCCTGGATAAAGCTACAAACTGCCATGGAAAACAATTTATCATCTATAAAATCTGTAGTCTTAATCTAGAAACTTAGATTTTCTAAGCAGATTCTCTGTTAACTCAGATTCTCTGAACAGATTCTTAGATTGTTCTTATTTTTATGACATCAGTTATATTAGCCTTCTGCTTATCCAAGGTCTTACATTAAAATAAAATAAGGAAATATATGAGAAGATTTTGTATGTTGTCAATGCTATTTTGATGTATGTAATATTGATCACAATAAAGGAAATGGATATTTATTTTCAAATATTTTTTAAATATTTAAATTAAAATGCTCATTGTAAGCTAAGAACAGGGAAATGTAGGGGGAGGAACACTATGAAGCACAGTGTTTAGCCTCAGGCATGCTCTGTGTTGGTGGTAAGACATAATGGGGGAGGAAATGATGTGGGCAGGAGCCAAGTGGTCAGGAGCAGAAGCTATCCCCTCTCAGATTCAGAGGCAGAAAAAAAGAAGGAGCAACTGAATTGAGAGGATGATATGTTGAGACAAGCACAGAGAAAACAGTACCAGTCTGTGGCTAATACCAACACAAAATAAATGAAAACCAGAAAGAGACTACCTACTACCTAATAATGATGAAGCAACCATTAAAAATACCAGAGGGGTATAGTGCAGCAGGTAAGGTTCTTGCTTGTCAACAATGACCCATGTTTGACCCCTAGCAGCAGCACATCACTTATTACTTATCTACCTGTTGTTCATTGATTTGCTTGAGCAGGCACTAGCAACATCTCTATTTACCCTGTCGTGTGTAAGTGTAGCCCAATGTCATCTGCTCACTCCAGGAACACGAAGAGCCTCAAACCATTCGTTAAGTTTTTTGACAAAGAAGTCTGACCATCCTAGGTGGATATTCTTTTGATGTCCCACAGTACATATGGTACCCAAAACCCCATCAGTAGTGAGCCTTTAGTGGTGTCAGGAATAAACCCTGAATACCACAGAGACTGGCACACATCTAAAAGAACAAGAGCAACTGTTGCTGGTGCATATGCGGAGAAAGGGACTCTCATTCATCGCTGGTAGGAATGTGAACTCGTCGAAACTTCTGGGAAAACAGTATGAACATTGCTCTCAACTAGAAAATGAGCTCCCATTAGACCCCACAATACCTATTCTGGTAATATATCCTGAGGGCCCAAGAACACACAGCAGAAACACCATCTGTATCTCTATTTTCATTGCAACACTATTCACAATAGCCAGAATCTGGAAAGAACCTGAGTGCCTGAGAAGAGATACTGATACTGGATAAAGAAACTATGGTACATCGTAGAATGGGATACTATGCAGCTGTTAGAAAAAAATGCAATGATGAAATTTGCCTTGAATGAATGGACATGGAGAGTGTAATACTTAGCAAAATGAGTCAGAAGAAGAACAGATATAGAATAACTGCATTAATTTGTGTATTTTAAAGAAAAATAGTATGAGACTAAAATCCAAGGCCAGGGAGAATGGGGGCCAGGAGAATGTGTCAATGATTGTAATCCACCACATGTATGTGTGTCGGGGTGTCAGAGAGTAAGTAAAATAGAAAAGTACCAATTTGACAATAGTTGGAAATAATATTAGTATACAAGAACTGAGTATTGAAAGTAAGTAAAGTGATATACGTGATAATCTTTCAGGGTCAGTATTGCAAAATAGAATGTACAAAAGGTGGAGAGAGAGAAAGAAAAAAAGAAAGAAGGAAGGAAGGAAGGAAGGAAGGGAAAAAAGAAGGAAAGAAGAAAAGGAAAAAAAAGAGAAAAACAGACAGACAGCCAGCAAGCAAGCAAGCAAGCAAACAAGCAAGCAAGCATCTTTCATAAAGGCACATTGTGGGAAACATTAGTTTTGGGAAAAGTAAAATCTTTAAAAAGAAAGTAAGTAAAATAAAAATTAAAAGAAATAAAATAAATAAAAAAAAACAAATACGAAACTTGGAATCTCCCAAAAAGTTTTTATAGTAGAGACGCTGGTAAACCTGATACAGAAGAGATGCTAAAGGCAAGTGACATAAAACTCACTTGTTGCCTAAACATTAGAAATTTTTAATGGAATTAATTTTTTTCACTTCTCCTGATGTTATTGCTGACCTATAAAACTTAAAATGAAGTGCTACATAACTCCCCCAAGATAATTTATAATATGAAAGAATGATAAGCTTTGAAAAATGCCTTAAAATTCCATATTATCTTATTTTATCTTTAATTTGATGTGAAGTATCACATTGATTTGTGGAAGCTGAGCTCTTTTTGCATCCCCTGTATTTGTAATGGGTAATATTCTCAAGGTTTTCTTAGATTTGAAAATTTTTGTAGCTTGTTCATTAAACAAGCTCAGAGACCTGGGCCCTACGAAAGCAGGATGAGAATGCTATTCAGGTCTCCCAAAGAGGAATGGAAAGAGCTATGCTTGGAATATCACTCCTCACTCAAGTGAAAGAAGGAATCCAGAGCTCCAACCTCCTTCACTGTTCTAGAGTCAGGGACGGTGTCATGTTTGCCAAGGCATCGAAAATCAGGTGGGCTGGACATGTAATGCGATTTGGAGACAACCGCTAGACTAGAGCCATTACCAACTGGAGCCCACGGGATGTCAAAAGATCACGTGGCCGCCCACCTACAAGATGGTCAAACTTCTTCGTCAAGACCCTGAACGAACGGTTTGAGACTCTGTATTCCTGAAGCAACCAGATGCCATTGGGCTACACTGGCATGTGATAGGGTCAAATGGAAATATTACCTGCTCCTGCTAGAACAAATCAATGAATAACCAGATGTCAAGTGATCAAGTGATCAAGTTCATTAAACATATTGGTCTGTGGCCTATTGGTCTTTTTAAAAAAATAATATCCTCTTTTGTTTTGGTGATAGGATAATGTAGATGTCAAAAAATGAGTTTGGAAGTTCTATTTCTGGTTCTACTTTTTGGAAGAGTTTGAAGAATATTGGTATTAATTTTTTTGAACTCTTTGCTGGAATTCACTGTGATTCTATCTCATATTCTTTCTAATGGTTTATGATAGCAGTGTTCTATTGACTAATTTTTTATTGGACAGGATTTACCAGTCACCTGGTAGGCAGGGCTCCTGATAGTCTATATCTAATTGTTCTGAAAATCTTCAATATAAAATACTTTCATGAGATACAAAAAATGTTCACAGGTAAAGGGCATTAAATAGAAGAATCAATTGAGGCTGAAAGGAAAAAGAACACTATGTGTGTTTCCTCTTGAGCAGAGGAAGGACACTTCATCTTAGTATTATGTTAAGGAAGGCAATTGTATTGATGTGACTAGCTTTGGAAAACACCATCCACCTACCTCATTGAAATATACGCCTAGCAGTTCACTTTCTAGGAATATTCCTTTGAAAACATTAATCTAATGGATAAATTTAAAAAATGTGAACATTAAAAATTTCAATTAACAAAATCAATAGAGAAGACTTTTGTGCCCAGCTGTGCCCAGCTGATCACGAGGCACCCGGGAAGAATGACAGGTTATAGCCCTGACCCGCCTACCAGCAGAGCCTCACAAGAAGCCAGAGGACCCCCACACCATGAGGGCAGCCATTTTCCACCTCTAGCCTCCCTCTCCGCAGAACTCCACCGAGCAGAAGAGCTGATCACAGCCAGGCTCATCGAGACCCACCCTGCAGCAGTCTTGTTCAAACCCAGCTCAGGCATGCTGATCCAGAGACTCACATACATGGGACAGAGTTGCTGTTGGCTCTCCCTGTGCCCAGCTGATCACAAGGAGCCCGGGAGGGAAGGCTGGTTCTAGCCCTGGCCCGCCACCCCAGCAGAGCCTCACAAGAAGTCAGAGCTCTGACATTTTCCACATCCGGACTCCCCTCTCCTCAGAACTCCACCCAGCAGAAGAGCTGATCACAGCCCGACTAGTGCAGCTGCTTCCTGCTGCGCTGTTCATCAATAAATGCTGGAGATCAGAGGTGACTACAAGAGTATCCCACCCACACTGTAGAGCCTGGCAAACTACTGTGTGGTATTTGATATGCCAAATACCAATAACAATTATAGACCTCATTCCCATGACCTGATGGAATGTTTTGAGGCTCTTTATGTTCCTGGAGCAAGCAGATGCCCTTGGGCTCTACTAGAATGTGACAGGTCATATGGAGATGTTACTGGTACTGCTCAAGCAAATCGATGATGAACGGGAAGGCAAGTGATACAAGTGAAGTGAATAGAGAAGACTTTACCATGGAATAGACTCCTGTCTAGCTTAACAAACAGTTCAATGATGAGGTTTCTGCAGTTCCAAAACTAGGTCTTGTCTTGCCCAATCAGCAATGGATATCTCTACTGTTACCAAGACTGCGAAATTGGAATTCAGGAGGACACATTTTAGATTCTATTCTGTATCATAGTATGAAATTATAAATATTCCTTCACCTTTGTGCCAGTGATGAGGAGAAAACTCAACTCGAGAGTAAGTTTCAGGGTGTGAGTTGTGGTTTTGAGTGATACGGGTATGATTTCTATCAAGTTCCTAAGGAGTTAGGAATACCTTCTTCTTAATTCTTCCTCTAACGTTTTGCTTAATGGGAAACCACTAAGCTTCCCTGAGTCCTTTTCATCTTCAAAACTGGGAAGATGAACGTGTTTTGAAATGTTTCATATGGTGGTGAGGTGCTGAGATGCCCAGTGCATGTGATATTGTGGAAATCACAGAGTCATCTTCAAGGGAACAGAAAACTTACTGGCTCACTACTGAGAAAGCACTGGCCATCATAGGCTCAGCACTTCGTAAGAATCTATTTCTACTTCCTCCACTTTCTCCAGTCCACAGGAGATTAGAGCAGAGGGAGATTCCATAAAAAGCAGAGGGTTGGCCCCTGAGCTCTTGGAGAGATGGTCATCTGTGGTCCTGGATTCTCAGTCCCATTGTCAAGGCAGGGCTTTGTAGCTGCAAGGACTATCCACACATTAGGAAATGCTGTAGTTCAAGGTTGAATTCTCCCTCTGCTCCATCAGGCACTTTCTCATTTATTTGGCTTCCCTGGTTGAAGAGAAGCAACCCCATTGAGATGTCACACATCTGTGTAGTTCCCTGTGTGAGCTGTGGTACTTTCCTTTTTTAAAACCTAGGAATGTCGTCCACTGCACACACATCTCGGTCAGAGGCCAGAATGCACCAGCCTTGCCTGCATTTCCAGACTCTCACAGGCTGAGACAGAAGCACTCCCAGATCTGTTCCCTCCCACGCTTTTTAATTTAAGAACCCCAGGCGATCAGCGTGGGGGTGACAAATGGCAGTGGCTTTACTGCTGTTGGTATTCTGAGGTCAGGATGTGGTTGGAGCCAGAAGCCCAGCGATGAAGTATAGCATTAAAAATAATAAAGATTAAAAATATGTAGCCTCCCAAGTCAGCAGAGCAGAGCTAACAACCCCATATAAAGAAGCTTCGTGTGGGATGAGCCTGTGTCTGGGAGGCAGGAGCAGAGCATGCAGCCACCATAAATCTTTCTGCACCCACTGCAGAGCCACAGCCTGGAGGGATGCAGATAGCAGAGGGATGAGGGTGCTGAGATGGGGGTAGGGTGTGTGTGTGTGTGTAAGAGAGAGGGGGCAGGAGAGGAGAGAGAAGACATGGGTGTGTGTGAGAGAATGTGTATGTGAGTGTGTGTAAAAAGAGAGGGGAGGAGGAAGAGAAGAGAAAAGACATGGGTGTATGTGAGAGGTTATGTGAGTGTGAGTGTGTGTGTGTGTGTCTGATTGTGTGTAAGTATGTGAGAAGGCAGAGAGAGTCGCTGAAAGCAAAATAGAGGTGAGACCAATACGAATAAAGAGACAAGAGACAGAAAGGTACAGAAATAGAGCGGGAAGGGAGACAGGAAAAATGGCAGAAAGGCTGAGAAGTAGAGCTGGATGGAGGGAGAGGAAGGCAGAGGGAGGGGCTAGACAAGGCCCCTGGAGGGCTGGTGAGTAAGAGCAGGATAGTCAGTGCCGAATCTGAGTGGGGATTAAAAAGCATTAATTTCTCTCTTATGTAACCTGAATTGGCAGTTCTGCTTTCCTGATTTCCGGATTCTGTGTGTTTAGCTTTTATAATTACATTTCATGTAAATCAAGGTTCCTCAATATGTGTAATTTTTGTTTTTCATGTCAGAATCTAGTAAACTTCCTTATTCCTCCTCTTTACTCTTCCTTATCACTTGCTTTCTCTTTCCCTCTCTCTCTCTCTCTCTCTCATCCCATCTCTTCTTTCCCTCTTTTTATCTCTTTCATTGACCATATCCAATTATCTCCCTTCTTTCCAATTCCAGCAATAAAACAGTTTTGAGGTGACAGCTTGCTCCTTTAAGGGTAGAAATCTAGCTTTAGATTACACACATGTATTAAACAGCTGTGTGTGTCTGTATGTTAGCTTACATATTAGGTGTTCAGGGGTAGGGGGACTGCTGTTACTAAGAATTAGGAGCTCAAGTAGCTCCTATTAGAATGCAGAGAGGGCAGAGCTAATGTGGAATTAAGACACATTCTATTCACATGACTGTGTCAATAGAAAAAAAATGCACAAAAAGTTTAAAGAGGCTCATAATCAAGGGAGATGATGTGGAACTTGAAGGGCTAAGAAATCAGCATCCCATTGTGTGACTCTATCTTGCACAGGGACCAGGGATTATGAGCACTGACCAGGTCTCTAGACTCACGGTGATGGAAATCCTACAGGGACCTGCAATCATGTGTACCCCACTGGTGCTCCTGATGAATGCTTATTAAATTCATTCATTCATTGCAGAGTCAAGTAAATAATTAAAAGAACAGCACTTTAGTTTTCAAATTCTCAGAGGGACAAGGGTTAGAATGTTACCTTCATCATAATTAATTCTGGAAAATAAATTATTGTGCCTTCAAGGAGCTGTCCCCAGCGCTAATATCCCACACAGACTTTCCTTGCTAAGCAAAAGGATACCCCTGCTTCCTCAGCAGGACTCCTGCAGAGTGGCAGTCAGGAGAAGACAGGGAGAAAGGCTGCTGCCCAGCTCTGTGCTGAATCCTGACAATCATTTTTATACCCTCTGTTTATCTTCTGTTGTGGATTATACAAGTATCTTCTGAATAGGGTTGTTGTAAAGCTGAAAGGATATGATGCTCTCAGAGTGCAATCCCACACTTAGATCTTGGTTAGTTTATCACTAAAGGGTTGTTTAAACTCTACCTAGAATGATTCATTGTGACTCTACCATTTAAGTAATATCATAAATGTATCTCCTGGGAGTAAGGGCTAACCATTTGTCTCTAATAGTAAGCTCCTTGCAGACAGGAAGGAGTCAGGGTCCTCCATTGGGGCGGGTCAAGATCCCTATGTTATGGGTCTTTTCCCCACCAGTATTATAAAATTTTTAGTCTTTTAAATAGACAAAAAGAATTTATTGATATGTTTTGGTTTTAGTTACTACTTTTCTTTACCTTTAGACACAGTTTCATGATGAGAACCAGCTTTCCCTAACACACCCCAGTCTCTCCATTCTTATATGTCCTTATTTCTATTTTTTCTTGTAGAACACAGGCCCTGACTCAGGTGAAATGTAGGAATATTTAACGATCACCCCCCCCCCCCCCCCACCCGCAGGAATATTTATAAAACTTAAGAATATAATGCCCATATGACCTAGTGATTTCACTTCTTGGCATCTACCCCCAAAACACAAATATATTTATTCAAAAAGATACATGCGAGTCTATTTCATTGCAGTACTTAGCATAATAGACAGTATATGGAAATGACCTATGAATCACAGATGAAATAGATAAAGAAACCATGACATATATACACAATGGAATACCATGAAGCAATAACAAAAGATGAAATCATGTGGTTTGCTTCTATTTTGATAGATATAAGTGGCACAAAGTTAAGGGAAATAAGTCAGAGAGATAAAAATACCAATGATCTCACTCATCTGTAGTTTAGAGATTGGTAAGTTAAGGGAATAGACAATATCAGAATATTATGGATATTCTTAATAGAATATTTTCTTGGTGATTTTTTATGAAGATGATGAAAATGTTAAAGATCTTTAATTCTGGAAGAAGAACTAGAGTACATATGAATAAATGTTCTTAATTGTGATTTATCAGCAATATTACTGAATAAATAAGAAATCACAGGATTTCATGTAGTTTGTCCTTTTAATTCTTCCCAGTGACTGACTCAGAACTGGCTTCTTGGATGGTTTTCAACACAAGTCTGCTAGAGAATGAATGAATGGATTAGTGGATGAGCAGAGTGGTGGATGGGTCCTTTACCTTTGATTTATGATGGCCAAAATAATAATGGAGGAAGCTATTCAAGGCTTCAATTTGGCAAAAGACTTCCAAGGAGAAAATTCAGACAAGATTTATAGATAAGCCTTTATAGGGAACAGTAGTGTGAGGTCCAAATTTATATTTGCAGAATGTAAGAAATTCAAGGGGAACCAGGACAGGGAGGAGCTTAGGGATTTGGATGTTTGGGACTGAACTGTCCCCCAAATTCCTATCTTGAAGTCCTAATCCCCAATACCTCAGACTATGATTGCATTCAGAGATAAAGTCTTTGCAGAGGTAATTAAATTAAAATGAGGCTGTTAGGATAAGATCTGCTCCAATAAGAGGGGTGTCCTTATAAGGCAAAGAAATTGGGATCCAAAGAGGATACTTGGGATGTATCGAAGGAAGGTCCCATAAGGGTATAGAGAAGTTCTTTCTACTCCAAGGAGAGTCTCAAGAGACACCCAGCCTGCACACAGCCTGGTCTTAGACTCCAGGACTGTGAAAGTCACATGTTTAAGCCTCCCTGTCCTGTTTGTGGTATTCGTAACAGCAGTCAGAGCTGGCTGAGGCACTGGAGAGTGGAGAAGGGACAAAGGGACATGTCCCAGATACACATGAAAAAACTGCCACTCGTGCTTGCGTCTGAGTTAGTTCTGCCCACACCTGACAGGTGATGATAGCTTGTGTTTTGCACTTTTATAAAACATTTCAATAAATTAAATGGAAGAAGCAGAAAATATGAGAGGGTGATTTTTTGTGTGTGAGTATAATGGTTAGTTTCTAAAGCGGGGTTCAAACCCAGGAGCTAACCCTTCAGGGAAATGCCGGGAAAGGCAAACACCAGTGGCCATGATGGGAAGACTTTTGTGGGAGAGGCTAGGTAATACTAAAAGGCTGGATGTCTTCAGGATTGCAAGCTTTAAGGTGGCATCTGTCCCTGTGTGGGGGGCTTGGAAGGATAAAGCTGCTGAAGTCAGCTGCATAACTGCCTCTAGCCCTTCTTACAACAGGAAAGCTTATGGCTGTCCGGATGCAATCAATCCCTGTCTGCACAGTCTCTAATGGCCTCCAGGCTGCTCATTCTTGATCCTCTAAGCACCCTGCCCTGCGCCCCAGGGATCAGGCAAGGGCAGGGACTATAGTACAGTGTTTCTCCTCCCAGGAGCTATGAGGCAGCCACCTCTCCCTTCTGGAAACCTCCAGACCTCCAGGCTGCATGGCTGCCAGAAGAAAATGCCAGCCCAGAGCCAGGTGTCGCAGCTAAGTCCCTGCAATTTGCACAGGGGGTAGTCGAGATACTTCAGGCACCTGAGGAGCTTATAATTTCAGAATGGAAAGGAAAATATAAATGCTCAGCACCTCCTCCACATCGCCTCAGATTCTAGGGCAATGCAGGACGAACTTCCCATCAAGGTGACATTGGTTTAAAATAGAAAAATGGCACTGATTCGGTTAAAGGCCAGACAGTAGAAAGAGGGACCAAGAGCTAGTACCAACGTCTTCCTTTCCAGGGAGAGCGTCTTTGCAGAGGCCTGTCAGCAACATACCTACCAAAATGCTGCTCTCAGTGCCCAGGGTCCTGATGGAATATAGATTTGTATGTGTAGTTCTGGAGTGTAGCTGGGCTCTACAACAAGCTCCCATAAAGCGGAGGACACCCTTGTCCCAAGGCACTCCTTCCTTATACAGCCATGCGACAGTGTCCTGTAGGCAGAGCAGCTGGTGAGGTCAATACGGTCTGTGCTCTATGGTCTAGGGTAGCAGCTGTGTTCCTGAGTGACAGCCTTGATGGTGAACTGCTAGTCAATGTTGGCCTCTGGTACACTTGACCGGAGTGTGTCATCTAGGAAGTAGGGTCATCTGTGGGCAGTCCCCTGAAGCAGTTAGGGCTTATTAATAAATATTTCTTTGGGCCTAACCCTGAGCTGCCCCATATGATCCGGAAAAGAAGCCTCCTGATTTCATAGTAGGGATTGCTCCTGCTCCCTACTGAAGCCTAGAAGATCACAGGTTGTTTTTTTTTTCACCTTTTTGTCTTACCCGATGATGTTCAGGGGTTACTCCTGGCTCTGCACTAAGAAACTACTCTTGGTGGTCCATGGGGGACCATATGGGATGCCACCGATTGAATGCTGGTCAGCCATGTGCAAAGCAAATACCCTACCCACTGTACTGTCGCTCCAGCCCCCCAGAAGACCACAGGTTTTGTAAGGGTTGGCCACCCGATGGGGTGACTGACTGGGAGCCTAGGAACGCTGCACCTACCAAGGAAAACTCTGAGAGACCAAGTCCTATGCAAAAGCAAGGGTTTTATTAATAAGCGAGTATATTCGGGCTCATAGCGTGACCCCAAGCGGTCAGTGGCTAAGAGCCCCGAACCCTTCCAGGGAGGATCTTTTAAGGAATAAACCCCGTGCTACAGAAAAGCCCATGCATAACTATCCAATAGGTTTAAAATATTACATCAAGGTCTGCGCGCGCAGGCAGCCAATCACTCTGCACCAGGTAACCATCACCCACCAATCTGAGTGTGCCTAATACTTCTTTCCATATTTGGCACGGCATGGGCCCAGTAAGGTATCATACCAAATACAGAGGGGGACATCAGACGCAACCTCTCAGGAACGTTTGCCTTATAGCCCTCCCTGGAATTATTTGCTTAAGGCCCTTCCTGCTGTGCTCTTATCAAGCCATCATTTTATCAATTACTTTCCGTTGAGCCATCATTTTATCAGTTACCTCTGGCATTTTACCAGCTACCTCTGGTTCCTGTCTTTGTGTTCAGAGGGCGAGGGGCCATTCTTTCAGTTTCATGAGGGTTCTTGGATAGCAAAAGGAATAGTTTGCAAAGCCAGTCCCAGGGTAGAAGCAGAGTGTAACCCATCAAAACACAATTATTTGCCAACTGATGTTCAAGGGAAATTCTATATCAAGTCAGTTTGATAATCAGGACTGACTATGTCCCAGAATAACCCATAGGCTCTGAACTTTATCACTAAACAAAATGTTCTGTTGCATTTTACTTTCGCTCCAAAATGGTTCCGCTATGGTATCTTACATGAGAGGATAGAGAAAATATTAATTCCAAGCTGAATGCTACATCTTTGAAAACTTGAAAATTAAAGTGTCTGGAATCTTCTCAACTCTGAGAGCTAAGAGGTTTTGACAAGGAAACAAAAGCATCAATGTAAAGAACTTATAGACAAATGTGTGTAAAAGACAAACTCCATAACCAGTAAATGTGGCCAGGTCCCAGGCTCACATTACTCTATGACAGTCGTTGGTGTTAGAGGGTGTAAAGCACAGTCATTCTAACCACAATGTCAACCCTACATAAAATCTTTAAATGAGATGGATTATAATTCCTACTTCTAAATGAACTTTTGTAAAGGTGGCTTGTTCAACTTTCCCAAGAGCCAGTTGCTCAAAAAAGAAGACAGATTAAGGCTTGAATAAACTGTTCTGGGATTTAAAGGCAGTCTCTCTTTAGAAAAATCATGCTGACTATACTTCTGTTGTGGACCTATAGACATTCCCATGTGTTTGCCTTGTGCAGTCATATTCTAACATTCCTGAAATTTCTCCTCTCTCCAGCACACCAGGAAATTCACTGCAAATAAAAACAAATGGAACACTAGGTTTCCTGAATTAAAATATAGAGCTTGTTTTGTAAGAGTCTCCACTAAGAACCGAGTTTTTTTTTAATAGTCTAAATATTCATGGACCTAAGTGCCCATTTAAGACAGAAAATAGAAAGAAAATCGATGAAATTCTCAGAAAGTTAAATGGCAACTCCATGAAATCTGTAGGGAATTTTTTTTCTTGGATCTGGTTGTAGATATGACACAGAGTGAGATGGAGGGAACCTTAGGAGATTGGAAGAAGGCACGGCACAGAGCTGAGAAACTTTTCCTTATAAATTCTTGTCACTCAAAGGTCTTTTCCAAAGATCCCATCATTTCAAACCTCACATCCACTGTGAATTTGACAAATGCCTGAGGATAGAAATGGCATTCACTCAATTCATAAAATTTGCAACTGTTGAGTACATGCCAATACCTCAAAAGCTCCTGGTGCATAGTAGGTCTTCATAACTAATCGTGATATGCAGGATTTCCCTTTATGTCCATAGATAGAAGTGTAGGCTTTATTGTCCTTTAACATATGAAAAAAACTGTAATCAGTTCCCAAGTGACTATTACATAGACAGCAGCCAAAACAGGCATAATCACCTTTGACTTTTTTTTGAGATATAAGAACATTGGGCTAGAGAAATAGGAGAGCAGACAGTCTGATTGCCTTACATGAGGCAGACCCAGGATTCAATCCCAGTACGCCATATGGTCCACTGAGCCTTGCCAAAAGTTACCCATGAATGCCAACCAAGGAGCCAAACCTGAGTATCGCCTGGTGTGGCCAACCCCTTAATCTAGTGGAAATAGAGGGAAAAAGAAAGAGAAAAAGAGGAGAAAGGGAGTAAGAGAGAAAGAAAGCAGGAAGTAGAAACTCTTGAGCTCATTCGCCAACTTGGCAAGGCGCAAGCCTCAGAAGACCAAATGCTAATGTCCAAGCTTGCTAAACAGTGCAGAGAAGCGATAAAAGAAGACCTCAAAGACAGAAGAGCAGATATACTGGAAGATGCAGCAGAAGCCGGGAAAAGCATTCGCACCGCCCGTCTGTCCTTCGCCAACTATAAGACCAAGATGACTGCCTCCGACATCCTGATGGATCTATCACATCTTCCAGAAAGGCAATGAAGAAGATTATTCAGGACTTCTACTCAAATCTCTTTGATAGCCACATCCACCTGCCCACATACCAAATTCCACAGGATGGATATGTCATTCCCAACTTTCTCCCTTCTGAAATCTGACATGCCGTCTCGTCGGTAAAGAAGGGAACAGCACCAGGCCCAGACAAAGTCAGACCCGAACACCTGAAGAATCTGCCGTCTGTACTCATCAATACACTAGCTCAGCTCTTCACACGCTTCACACGTTACACGAATGCAAGGTACCCTCCCAATGGAAAACCAGCAGGACAGTTCTACTGTTCAAGAAGGGAGACATTCACGACATCGGCAACTATGGCCCCATCTGCCTGTTGTCCGTCATCTACAAGCTGTTTACACAAGTCATCCTGAACAGGATTAGCAGAACACTAGATGAAGGACAACCATGCAAGCAAGCAGGCTTCCAGAAAGGATTCAGCACAATCAACCATATCCACACAGTAACCAAGCTCATTGAGGTTTGTAGGGAGTACAAGATGCCACTCTGTCTCACGTTCATTGATTTACAGAAAGCCTTTGGTTCTGTGGAGATTGAAGCAGTCATCGAAGCCCTAGCCAAACAGGGTGTTCAAACCCAATACATCAAGATCCTTCGTGAGCTGTATTACGGATTCACCACCAGGATATCACCATTCTACAAAGAAGTGATCATTAATGTGAAAAGAGGGGTTCAAGAGGGTGATACCATTTCATCAAAACTCTTCAGCGCCACCCTCGAGAACATCATGCAACAATTAGAATTGGAAGGAATGGGAGTGAAGCTAGATGGTCGGCAACTACACCACCTCCGATTCGCTGATGACATTGTTCTAATAACACCAAACATTAGCCAAGCGGCACAAATGCTGGCTGATCGACCGAGAATGTGGAAAGATAGGTCTACAGCTGAATCTAAAAGAAAACCATGTTTATGAAGAATGAACTAGTTCCAGAGGCCCCATTCACTCTCAATGGAACAAACATCTCTGAATGCAGCAGTTATGTGTACCTAGGTTGAGAAATCAACATGATGAACGACCTAAAACCTGCATAAGGATTAAAAGCTTTCCTTGGAGGTTTGAAGATAACTGTGTGTGTTTAGATTGACTGATGGCACTGCTACAATGCCAGAGGATTCAGGGCCACAGGAAATAGTACAGTACAGCACCTTAATTTTATATCTGGGGAAATAGACTAGTGGAAGCCAAGTCATCTAGAGTACATCCGACAGGCTGACAGAAGCATGGTTTCCTTCAGAGAGGCAGACCTCGGTGCTAGGCAATGGTAATGTCTACAGAAGTCAGCGTACCTTTCCACAAACACGCAGCCTTCCTGTTATCATCCAGGTCTGCAACCTTGGCAGAGAAGGGGATTGTGTCATTCAAAGAAATCACTATTTTAAACCAACAATTGTTATGGCACTCTCTTTGGGATGAAAATCTGGGGAAAGAAAAGAGACTAAACCAGACCCTTGCTTATGAAGATAAATATGACTTTAACATAGACTTAGTAAAACAAAACTTGTATGGTCAGAATAGACTTTGGAGGGTCAGAATGATGAAGAAAGTATCTTGAAAGGAGTGAGTGAGTGAGTAGAGAGAGAGAAATTGAGAGAGAGATTGAGAGAGAGAGAGGACTCAAGAAAGGACCCTAAGCCAACATATGACAGAAGACATTATGTATTTCGTGGTGATAAAGAAGATGCCTAAAGCAGAGGCCAATGAGACTGTATGGAATGAGATAACAGTCCTGCAAGCCTCAGATTCAGGCTTTGGGAAGTTCATGACTAATTTTATTCAATTCTCATGAACAAGAAAAGAAACTGATGGTGGCCTTTGATCTAAATTGAGAAATCTCTAAGTTAGGGAAGATCAGGAAACTGAGTTGATGTAGGAAGAAGGGAGGTGGGCCACTGAGTCACTGATATGGGAGAAAACAGGAAGAGAAAAAGATCAAGAGAATGATGAGGCTCTGGAAGCCATGCAGGAAACATGTTCAGAATCATGAAAATTTAATTTAAATTCATGGGATAAGATATTAGACTTATGCCTATAGAGGCAGCAGATCTCTGGGACAAACTGAAAACTGCATTTTATTATCTTTTTCTAATTTCTCACCTATTATAGTTAGAATTTGTGTTCTCAATTGCCAAAATTATAGTGAAGAAATTATATTACAGATGATGCTGTAAAGATCAGGCAACAATAAGGCTTCCCTTTAGCATATTTAATAAAAACCATACCCAGTGATGCTGGACCTGTAGTGTGGATGGGACTGATAGTTTGGTGCATTTCCTGACCTGTGCTTTGGGAGCTCAGAGGCATCAGCAACATACCTGGTAATTAGCACCAAAGCCACACTCAGTGATACTGGGTAGGCAGGATCATATGATGTGGGGATCATACTCAGTCTTTCAGATGCTGTGATTGCGTTTTACCACTTTATCTCTCTGAACTGTAGATTGTGTTTCTTTGTGTCTTAAATTTACAAATCAATGTAGATACTATTAGCTCATGGTCTTGGTGAGCCATTTTCTCAATGGATAGCATTACTTTTTTAATGAACAATAAAAATGATATGCTGGGAACTTACACAATTTCTTCAAATTCCTGACTAAAAAGCTGAACTGTTCTACCATATCCTCTCAGTTATAGATTATGTTTGTGAGACCAGAGTGCATGATGAAGGAAGTCCTGAATCTTGAGGTGATGATAGAGGTATAAGGGAATTTCTGTTGACTTGAAGCAATTTCTCTTTTTGTCACTCATGCTATTCCATCAGACAGTAGGAAAGAAAATATGTATGGTTTTTTAGTATAGCATTTACATGTCTAAACATAGTAATTGTGATTAATATAAAAATATTTGAAAGGGCTTACTATAAATATATCTGGAGAGATATAACTAGCTATTTATCAGTTAATCCATTTATCCATCCATCAATCCCTTCTACATCTATACATTCATCCAGTGATTATTGGCAATCTACATACACCTAAAATATGTGATAGGTATTACAAGATAAATGTGAAGAAAGTTGAAAATCACAAAATTCACCTTGTAACAAAGTAGAGAGATAAAGACAAGAAGGAGCTGGAGTGGCACTATCACAGGTAGGGCGTTTGCCTTGCATGCAGCTGACCAGTACTCAATCCCTCAACATCCCATACAGTCCCCTGGGCACTTCCAAAAGTAATTCCTGAGCACAGAGCCAGAAGTAACCCCTGATCATTGCCAGTTGTCACTCAAAAGGGAAAAATAAATACATTAAAGAACAAGAAAATGGTACCAACACATAAGCTCTGTTTAGCAAGGAAATATTTTTTTTCTGGAAGTAGTAGTCCTAATAATTCACCCCTAACATTGGCAATAACTTTTACTTTCTATCAAATTTCCAATAATGAAAACACTGTGAGTCTATAGTTTAATCTAGCTAACATTAATTTACATAATTGTTGGTCAATACCTCAAGACTGAGAGATGTTTGTGAGGCTATTTATATTATTGAGAAATTTTAGCAGTTTGTAGTGACTGAATGATTGCTCTCACATTAACTCTTAGATAATTTACTTGACTATACCCTAAGTATAAAGCTTAAATTGTTATCATGCAGATTAGCAATCTTTATTTCATGCTTCTGCATTCAAAAGTATTTAAATGACTTCTTCATTTTCTTTTAGCCATAATGTTCCTCATAATACAAAATCAATGGCAGGAATAGAGAACACATTGTGGTTGCAGGACAGGATTTATAATATCATTGAGAGTATAAAGAAAACATGTGTCCGTACTAGAATGGAACATTATTCAGCAACATCTTCAATTTTAATGAGACAATACAGCACAATGGCCATAAATAAACCTTTGTATGTATAGCATGGGTGTTGGCTATGACAGAGACACATAAGAGGTGAAGGAGAATGGTGGCAAAGAACCAAATCCATCCCTCCTAATTATAGCTTTATTGAAACTGTGAACACCATGTTGAGATCCTAAACAGTAAACTTGTGTGCGCTTGACCAGAGATATCCTCAGCAGTATCATGGATTGGATGACTAGGAAGGGAATTTAAGACAGACCTGTCTTGGAACAACACCTGTGAGGTTTCATAGCAGAATATGGGTAGAGAGAAATCAACAGCTGGAGAGCTGTCGGCAGTCCACCAGGCAGTACCTTGAGCAGCACTGCTGATGAAATGGCCTCAAGGTTTTCTTCTGAGTACAGAGAAGTGGCTCCTGGTTGCCCTGCAATGAGCAGAGATTAATGAGAGTGATTATTCTCTCTGCTTCTTCATGAATGATTTTGGACATGGCAGCTTTTCTCAGTGTAGGGCCAAAAGTCTAGGCGCAACTTCTGAACATCAACACCAGCACACAACAGGAGGGGGAACAACTATTTAAATCTGAAGCAGGGACATTTTATTATACCACCATGAGATATACTTTTTACAATGTGTTCATAATTGGTTCTGAGCCATATATTGTTCTAGCACCTATCCCTCCACCAGTGCCCCATTCCCACCACCAATGCCCCTGCATTCCCTCCCACCCACCCCTAGCCTTCCTCTATAGCAGACACCTTTTATTTGCCTCTTTTTCTCCCTCGCTTTGTCTCTATCTCTGTCTTTGTATCTCTCTCTCTTTTTTTACACAATGTGACTTGTCCTTCAGACATTTAGGGTTTATTATGTAAGTCCCTTTGTGTATATTTAATGGTGAGTTCTAGTCTGGCATTATCATTTTTCACACTTAGTAGAAGTCAGTCTAATGTTTTTTTGGAACACTGGTATATATTTATATCTCATTGCGAATGCAGCCATTCTATATCTGTCCTTTTCCTTCTGACTAATTTCACTCAGCATGATAGTCTCCATGTCCATCCATTTGCAGGTCATTGCCATGATTTCATCTTTTCTGACAGCTGCATAGTATTCCATTGTGTAGATGTGCCACAGTTTCTTTAGCCAGTCTTCTGTTCTCGGGCACTTAGGTTGTTTCCAGATTTTGGCTATATTGAATAGAGCTGCGATGAATAAAGAAATACAGATAGTGTTTCTGCTATATGATGTTGATTTCCAGGGTAAATTCCCAGGAGTGGTATTGCTGGGTCAAATGGGAGCTCAATAGCTAGTTTTCGGAGGAACGTCCATACTGTTTTCCAAAAGGGCTGGACCAGTCGGCACTCCCACCAACAGTGGATGAGAGTTCCTTTCTCCCCACATCCATGCCAGCACCAGTTGTTCTTGCTCTTTGGATGTGTGCCAGTCTCTGTGGTGTGAGATGATACCTCATTGTTAGTTTTATTTGCATCTCCCTGATGATTAATGATCAAGAGCACTTTTTCATATGCCTTTTGGCCATTCAATTTCTTCTTTTTAGAAGCTTCTGTTCATTTCTTCTCCCCCACTTCTTGATGGGTTTGGCTGGTTTCTTCCTGTAAAGTGCTACCAGTGCCTGGTATATCCTGGATACTAACCCCTTATCAGATGGGTATTGGGTGACTATTCTTTCCCACTCTGTGGATTGTCTTTGTATCTTGGTCACTATTTCTCTTGAGGTGCAGAAGCTTTCAGTATTATATAATCCCATTTGTTTATCATTGCTTCCATTTGCTTGGTCAGTGGTGTTTTATCTTTTAAGGTGTCTTTAGTTTCAATGTTGTAGAACATTTTTCCTATGTTTTCTTCAATGTGCCTTATGTCTGATGTTGAGATCTTTAATCCATTTTGATCTGACTTTTGTGTATGGCATTAGAAGAGGTCTTAGTTCATTTTTTACACATAGCTAAAGCAGGGACTTTGAAGTTTCACTTTGCACATCACTATGACATGACATTACATTTTAAAAGAAAGATTGATAAAGAAATGAATTTAATGTGTTCACCATTAATAGTTCTTATATCTATTATTTAATGAAAATCTTATTGTGTCATCTATCAACTTGATCACTTGATCACTTGAATCCCATTATTCATCGATTTGCTCGAACGGGCGCCAGTAACATTTCCATTGGACCCTATCACATGCCAATGTAGCCCAATGGCAACTGGTTGATTCAGGAATATGAAGAGCCTCAAACTGTTCCTCCAGTGACTTTACAAGGAAGTCTGACCATCCTGTAGGTGGGCGGCTGCATGATCTTTTGACATCCTGTGGGATCCAGTCGGTAACTGCTCTAGTCCAGCGGTTGTCTCCAAATCGCATTACATGTAAAGGAATCAATGTTGACTGCCATATTCGTGTTGACAAGGACACCAATGCCACCGGCGCCTCTTTCATCACATGTTCCAAGGAACAATTCTTCTCCGGTGTCAAATACAGCATGATGCAACTGATGCCTCCTCGTCTCAGTCAGACCAATGATGTTGTACTTGATCTTTTGCTTGCACCATCAGATCCTCAATATATGCTTCCGATGCCAGCGTACATGCATTGAAAGTACAGACAGTCATTTTAGTCCTTCTTCCTTTTGGCAGCCTACGATGGCCTTGAAATTTTATCAGGCACTGCTTGTTTGCCTTTCTTACTGCTGCCGTATTAAGGGCTCTTTTGGGGTCAGGAAAATAAACATTTTTGTTAGTGGTTTTGGCATATTGAACACACATCGGACAGCTTGCCAGGCTCTGCCGTGTGGGTGCTATACTCTCATTACTTTGTGGGGCTCTCTCAGAGGGGTGGGTAGAACACAGATACACCTGGCAGAGTGGTGGGTAGACACAGATACACTCGGCAGAGCAGAAACCAGCTTTCCCGTTGAACCCCCTGTATTCCATGGACCACGGAGCAACTTCCAGCCCAAGCCCACCATCCCAATGGAGCCTCGGAAGAGCCCAGAGAAACCCCCACACTTTGCTGGCAGCGATCTTCACCATCCACACTCCGCAGCTGGTAAGATCTCCACCCAACAGATTAATCCAGTCTCCAGCCCGGTTTGTCAGAAACCCAACCTACAAGGACCCACCCTGCAGAGACCCGCCCTTCAGAGAAGAGTATTTCAAGCCCAGGAATGCTTGAGCCACAGACACAGATACACCCAGCAGAGCAGAAATCTATCAACTATGAAAAACTAAACAACAACTTACAAGTAATTTTTAAGTTTTTATTATTATGATTTTATTGTAACATTATGTTTCAGAAGTTAATTATTGTAAATCATCATCTGTATATATAACAATAAGTTCAAAACTGAAAGTTTATTTCTTTTACTATACAAGTGGTCCCTTTTGCATGATCTACCTCCACTTTTCCTTTCTGGCAACCTGGAATTTTTGTCTTAGAGTCTAAAACTTTGTTTTCATTTTATTTAGTTATTTTTTCTATCAGTTAGCCATGTGGTTTTCTCTGTTATTCTACTAAATACAATATCCTCTAGACCTTTTTATGAAATTAGAAATGACAGTAATTTACTTTTCATAGTAGAGTAGCCTTTCACTGTGCATATAGTATCACTTCTTAATCTAATCATGGATGCTGGTTATTTCCTCTTCTTAGTTATAGTAAATAATAGTTCAATGAACATGGGAGTGCACATATCTCTTCACATTAGTAGTTTTGCATTTTGCAGGTAAATACTCAGAATAGCTAGATCATGTATAATTCCTTTTTTCAATCTTTTGAGAAAACTCCATAAGACTTTCAGTAACTATGCTTCCAATTTATATTCTTACCAACAATAAGCAAAAGTTCCTTTCTCTCCACATTCTTTCCAAAAGTTGTCACTTATTAGTTTTTATACTTATTAGTTTTATATGAGAAGAAACTTTGTAAGTTTTCTATTGATGTTCTCATTTTCTGATTTCTACTTATACCAACAACCTCTTTTCCTTCATGGAAACCTCTTCACATGTGCCAAATGCCTCTCTCACATACTCCCTGTTTCTGAGTAGAATATTGTTCTCCTCTCTCTGCCCATTGAGCTCCTGTTATTCCGAAGGAAACACCAATTCTAAAAAAACACTGCAGTGATTTGTGTGGGGAGACCTAGGTCTAATCCCCAGTTCTATGTGGTCCCCTATACAATGCTCTTGGAGCAGCCACTGAGAATCACTAGGTGAGACTTATCAAGCAAGATTACTATTCTTAACTAATATACTAAAACTAATGCTAAAATCTTTTGTGTTTGTGAGAAACTTCCTTGACCTATCTGCAGATGTGTCCTTCATCTTATTATGGTAGGGATTTCCTACTGATCCCTAAAATTACCAAATTAAGGCCTGATATCCTCATTGTACTTTAATCTTTGGGAGTGTATATACAAGTCAGATAAAGTGCTCAGCTTTTGCGTGGATAGATCAGAGTGCAGGTTAAGAAATTAATTCAATGAGATGAGGAATATGAAAGAAATATAGGTATTAATTTTAGTGGAATAATTTTCACATTGATATGGATGTGGAAAATATACCTTTGTGACATCCAAGTGCTGCCTGTGACCTGTGTTCAAATATATGGTAATAGAAATGGACAGACACATTCGGTGATGGTGAGAGACTAGTACAAAATCCTGAAAATCATCAAGTAAGAAGGCAGAAGCCCATGAGGAGACTGTTAGAGATTTGACTGTGTCTCTCAAACTCAGGCAATAACTCTAATTAAAGTCAATGCTGTGATGGAATTCGGAGATAATATCTATAATGTTGTTATACTTTAAAAGCATCTGATTAGGGACACAATGAAGTATTACTATTGTGATTGGTGTTCCATAATAAAAGGTTTTCTGAAGCACAGAGAGATGTATATATGTGGAAAATCCAAATAGCTCCCTCCTACAAGACAAGGAGAAAGAGAAAGCTCAGGAGAGCTCAATCCTGTTCATTGACCTTTATTTTTCAGTCTCCAGAAACATTAATATATATTAGCTGTTGAAGCTTCCAGTCTATTGTTCTAAGTGTTAGACATTGAGTGATAAGGAATACTGGAGCAGTGATTCTTTAATAAATTAGAATGATAAATATTTTCACCTTGCTAGAGAATGGAAATGCTCCATTCTGTTTAACAATAAGGTGAATTTTCTTGTGATAGAACTTCCAGAAAATTAATTATCAACAATTTACCAGAGTTGAAAAATGAAGTCAACTGTATGGGAGAAGTTCTAATCTAGAGAAGAAGTAATACAAGACATTTAAAAATATGTGGGTATATTAAAAACACTTAGGAGATCTAGTAATAGGTGGGAATTAAAGATGGACGATCTCCTGTAGAATCGTAGATGGAAAGGCAGATAAATGAAAAGGCAAAAAGAGAGGGCAGGAAAGGAGAATAGAGATCTAGGGAATTTTAAAGTGAGGTGTCAGAGTCAGATAAGATCATCTTAACTAAGAGATTCCATTTTTCTCTGTGAAGTTCCAGAGATTCCATTTGTTTATTATGGTTGCTGCTGAAAGCAAAGGTGGAGAAATCATCAGCAATGTATATTTCAAGTCATTACCTATCAAGAGCTGGAGCAATAGTATAGCTGGTATGGTGCTTGGCTTGTGTCTTATCAACTCAGATTCAATTCCTGCCACCACTGGGACTGATCCCTGAGCACAGATCCAGCATTCCTGGGTGTCTTAAAAAACAATACTTTTTTAAAGTACATAAGAATAAAATAATTGCTTATAATAGCAAAAGTCTTCACTTGACAATAACTATGTACCAGATAATATCCTAAACACCTAGGGGACAGGGTTCAGCAATGGAGTGCTTGACTTTTATGTGTAAATTCCCAGGGACTGAGTCCTGACACTGATGCTGAAACAAAGAAATCAATAGATGATTTGACTTGCAAGAAAATGAATGAGATCAGTTCATTTTATTTTTCAGGTTTAAAAATAAAATAAAAGGCCAGAGAGAGAGAGAGTGTGTAGGGGAGCCTTGTGAGAGACTGATTCTAACTCAGTCCCCAGCACGGTTTTGTCTTCTGAGCATTGCTGGAAGCCTGCACAACAGGGTCCTGTCGCACTGCATTGACCCACTGATCTGGGTATCAAAGACTAGCTGGGAGCTATCCTTGGACTCCTGAACATTGTGGAGGAGACTCCCTGACAACGTTATGAATTTGAAACGTGAAGTCACTTCTTTCAATGGAAACTGATCTCCATACAGAAAGAATCAGAAGCAGATGTTTCTCCTAGTAGCTGGGGATAAAAGAAAAGCTGATTATATACTTCCAAATACTTACAAATCAGCTCTTATTAGGGAAGAAATAGGAAAATTCGAACAAAACTTTGGGATTACAATAATTGTGTTTACAAACTCTACCTCGGAATCCTGGGGAGACCCTGATGTGTCATAGGGTCATGCAAGAGAACCTGGGATTCAATCTTCCCACACCTGACCCACTGCATCCAGAGATCTGCATTTCCATTTGTTCCAACACATTGTTAGTGTCACACATAAAATTTCATATGAAAATAAATGTGATGACTAAAGAGATAAATACCAGTGGAATAAAGGACCATTCATTTTGGTTCTAACCATATGATTTGGTGAGAAAAATCTTGCAGCAAGGTTTCATGATGCCTGGAACAGCAGGTCTTTCTACTAGCTTTGCCACCTGGGTGCCTGGCTGCTTTTGAATGCCCTCTCTTTGCACCACATTGGACATCCTCGCTCTGGAGAATCATGTAGCAGCCCTCATAATGCGCAGGGAACATGTTAAAATGGAAAGGCCTGCATTCATCCCAGGAGTTTCTGATTCAGTGTTTCTGCCCTACTGGGTTTTAGCCTTCCTTCGGTGACCTCTTCTACTAGGGCATGAAGTTCTGGGTCAAAGGCGTGACCTCTAATCTACAGGACTAAGGGTTCATGCTGACCATGGGTCCTGCCACACCTTACATCCCTGAGTCTTCAGTCCACCAGCCACAGAGAGCACCCGGCTGATTCACTGGCTGAGTTTCCCTCCGCATCTCAAGATGTGGGCTGTGAAAACAGAGCGAGCAGACATGCTCTCTGCTCACACCGGAAGTCCTGATTCAGCTGTTCCTGCTGACTCCAGCAGAAACCCCGAGAGCAGGAGAAGGGAGGGCAGCCGTGGGCAGTCCCCCGCTACGGATGAGCTCTTCACACCAGTCAGCCTACTGGGTCCCCACTGCTGAGCAGGGTTACCTGGGCAAGCACCCTTTCACTGAAGGACTGCCGAGTGCCCCCCCCCCCACCCCGGGGAGATCCCTATGGTGCTGATCAGGCAGCCTTCCGTTCCCATGGTGATTCCCACAGAGCCCCACACAGACCGGCTTTCACCTCCTCCCATTCTCTGTAACCTCCATTAAGTAGGAACAAAAGATGAATACGCAAAAAGCTATTTAATGAACTCAGCTGGTGTGCGGGCTTTGCTCTCTGCTGTAGCAGGTCCGGGGTTGAGAAGCAGCTGCCTCTCAGGCTCTGAAAGTCCTGCAGCTGGGCTCTCCCTGCCACGTCTCTCCCTTTGTCGGATACCACATGCAGCAAATGCTGCCCAGATGCCTTCTGGTTTGGAGAAAGACCCTCCTTCCCTAACTACAAGGGAAATAAATAGGATATCCAAGGAAGGAGAGAATGAGTGCAACCCCAACCAGGGTGGAAGGGAATCTGTGATAAGCTGGCATGAGAGAATGCAGAGCCTGGTTTTGCTTTCAACTTGGTGCTAGGCTCCTGAGCAAGTCTCCTGCTGTCCACCTGTGAAATGGGAGTGAACAGGGGGCCACCAAACAAACAAAGAAAGGGTCACAAGCTTAAAACCAGAAGCACTCTCTTGAGAAGGGGATGTGAAGTGATACCCTGTTTCACTGTGTTTTATGAGTCTACAATCACATCCTTCTTTTCCTCTCCTGACTCAGCGCTTCTGGCAGAACAAGACATGGCCAGTTTCCCAGGGTCTTCGATGCAATTATGTTCCTTCTTGCTTTCCTGGTCTTCCTGCAGGATCACCACCTGCTGACCGGAACAGCATGTCATCCATATCTGAACACGGGGTCACCCACAACTGTTCTGCCTGAGATGGAGGTCATCACTATTTACTGCCCAACTAGAAAGACTCATCATACCTGCCCCGCCTGCACATGGGGGGTCATCCACCCTCACCCACCTGAATTGCGGGTCATCACGCAAATATCATTTTGCCTTTTGTAACGATACTGCGGGATGTTCTTAAACTCCTGTGGCTCTGTTTGAGCACACTAGCCATGTTCTCTCGTGAGTGTCCCCTAAGAACTGACAGACCCAGAAAATCTGTCTTCCCAGAATTGTTTGGATGGTCTTGAGAAAAGTTGCAAGAAATGAAAAAGAAAAACAAACGAAACAGAAAGTCCCAAATAAACATAAACTTCCCTACTAAAAGAAAGGTGAAGTAGGAGACACTGAAAAGAGAATCAATTGACAACTGGATCAGATGTCCAATAGCAGGGAGGAGCTGAAGCACTCCAGCCTTGGGGCAGGCTGACCCACCCTAAGATTCTCAGAGCCTGCAACCCTGGGATGAAGCTTGCTTCCATGTCTATAGGGCATATAGTGACTCAGAGACTCCTTGAAGCTCCTGTAGAGATATGTTTGAGATAAAGCTGTATATGCCAGGCCCAGGCACATATAGAGATTGTAACTTATCAGTGATTTTCTCCTTCTTCTACCTTTACTGAAATAACCTTGGAAGAAATATTGCTCACTCCTGGACTTCTCCAAAGTTTTCATAAAATATTTACTTTAAATCAGTTCTATATTTTTGCTATCAACCTATTTCAGAGCTTCTTCTTGAGAATTCTGATACTTGGCAGGGTTGAAATAATTTCTGGTCCTGGATCTATGGAAATGTTAGGTCTTTTCTCAGAACAAAAGAAGGAGACATTTCCCAAGTGAAAACCAGATACTGCAGAGTAGAGAGGCATGTTCAGAGTAAGAGAGAGGCACAGCGGACACAAACCCCATGCTGGAGAGAAAAAGGATCAGAGGAGGAAAGCACAGTGAGTGCAAGGCAAATCCAGAGAGATTCCTGTGCTTTTCTGTGTGCAGTTCCACCTCCTGACCAGGAAGGCTCAGACTCAAGGATACTTGTACAGATCTGAATGTGGGAAGGTAGTATGCCTGCCATAAGGTCTGACCTGACTATCTGAGCCATTAATGTGTGCCCAGAAGACATGTACCCTGAGGTTCACAGTTGGGGGGTTTATTGTTTTGGCATGTTATTGTTTTTCTATTTTGGTTTTTTTTATTGAGGTAACTTTGGTTTATTTTAAGGGTTTATATGATGTTACCACATTCACTGCCAGTGTTAATATACCTCTACCACAGTCCACAGTCCCTATCCCTTTGGTAAGCTTCTTATCTCCTTGATAAACTCATTATGTGGTCAGAGTTTAAGGATTTGCTGGCCATAGACACTATTTCCATGCTGTTACTTTATATGAGTAAGATTATCTGGTATTTTCCTTATGACATTTATTTCACCATAAAACCACATATTTCCACATGAAGCAAAATCAAAGATTTTATTTAATGAATAAATAGTATTCCCCTGTGAAATATAGATCACAACTCCTGGTCTGCTGGACACTTGAATATTTCAAATCATGGCCATTATGAATAGTCTACAATCAACATAGGTATTCACAGATATTTTGCAACTAATATTTTTGTGTTCTTTGGGTATAAACCAAGCAATAGCATTATATATAACTAAAGAAATTAAAATATATGTCAAATATAATTTATAAAAATAAGAAAATGATGTGCTCTTTGGATATAAACCAAGCAATGGGATTATATATAAATATATAATTATAAAATATACATATAAGTTTATTTTTTAATTTTTTGATACACCTATTTATTTTACCAGTAGAAAGTAAGTTCTTTTTTTACATTGAGACTGGGCAATTTATTTTTCTCTTCAATAGTGTGTGAGAGTTTTTTTTTTCTATGAATTACTAGTGCTTGCTATTTTGGAGCCTTTTCATCTAGGTAATTCTTATAGGTATGATGCAATTCCTCTTTATTGTTGATTTACGTTTATGATGCTAAATGACAATGGCCATTTTAAAGTGTTGCTACTGGCCATATGCCTGTCATGCTTGGTTCACCACATCTCACAATTTTTATTTTTTATTATTTTATTATATTATATAATAATTATATATTTTAATATATTATATTATTATTTTATATTTTATATAACTTGGGTATTTCTGTTTAGAAATTCCAAGTTTAGTATAAATTTGCTGTGATTTCATAAAAATGAAAACAGGTTCTCTTTTGTTGATCCCTAGGTCCCTTCCTGAATTATTTTTTAGTTCCAACTCAAATACCTATTACTTTTTAATTGCAATGCAACTTTACAATTTCTGAAATAGGGTCATTTGTTGAGTGAAAGCAATGAGAATAAGAACCAGGGCTATTCTTGCATCACTGGGGTTCACGAACACATCACTATTGCCCAAGGAGCGCTTTGCCTGAATGGCTTTTGCCATTCTGTTCTCATTTGTCCATCAGATCTGAAGCTGTTGAACAATGATGACTTTTACGATTCCTCATAGAACTACTTAAAATAGATAAGGTATGGTATTTTCAATATAAGTGTATGATCTGTGTAAAAGCACATGGTCACAAGGAAAGGTGAAAGGAAAAAAAATGAAATGTTCACATTTTCCTTGCACTTTAAATTCAGATACCCTTTATGACAGAATGCAAATAGACACTGCTTCTTAATCCACTCTTAAGTTACTAATTACTAGATGTTAATTCCTCTGAAGGTGGATGAGCTTATTTTTACGTTGGAGTGCATTTAAGATTCAATCTAAATTTAACAAACACTAACTTTTCTTCAAGTTCATTTCTAGTTCAATTGTTGAACTCATTTACAGGAGGGACACAGACGGTGCAGAACTCCCCTACCCCCATTACTAATCTTAGTCTTTTTAGATCTGCTTCTTTATTTCAGTCCATTCCTCTCTCTGAACACTCTCCCTTGATCCAACATAGATGCCTCAGAGGATAGGCATAGACTCACCACTGGCCACCAAAGTCTCCATGCACCACACAAGTAGGCTTACGGACACAGGTGTTTACACATGAATTGTCTCTGCTCAGTGGGTCAGTGAGTTTTCTCTGCCACCTCCACCATAGTGCCATGTCGAGAACCCTCAATACTTAAGTGTCATCTAGGTGGATAATCTTTTCCCCTGGAACTAAATTCTAGGATCTGGCTAAGAGTTTGAATACTCCAGTGTGTCTTCCCCTATTATTTACTGGAGGTAAATCACTCTACTGATTTACCTTTAAAGGTGGTACATTAGGAGTAGAATCTGAGACTACAGGGAGCACTTCAGTGAATTTTAAGAATGCCAAATATCAGGACACATAGATTCTCAGTGTTTGACAATTGCTCTGATCCTTAATCTGAACCTATGTCCTCTGACCTGATTATTGATCTTTAAAACACCCAGGATTATATCCACAATGGAATCTGTATATACATATATTAAATGTATCAATGGAATTTAGATTAAAACAAACTAAACTGAGCACAAATTATTTTAATTGTTGAGAGGCATCCATTTAGCACAGCATAATGGTGGGCTCTGTAAAGGCCGAGTGTCAACAGATGGCAGGTTTCTGCTTCATAAATAAAGAACAACAGGCACATTACATAAGATTTCTGAGCCTTAGATTCTTCACCTGTAAACAGAGCAATATTGCCCTCTCACAGGACTGTCTTTTTTGCCAGATTTTGGAGTATGGTTGTTGGAAGAGGACTCCGTGTTTCTCTCTGTTACTCATTTTGCAACAGAGTAGCTGCTTTTAAAAGGATCCTCTTTATTTGTGTGTGATATGAGAATGGATTCCTAGTCTACATAGATCCTTTTCCTGTTTTCCTTGCACCACCTTACTAAGTAGAAGGCAGATTTGACCAGTTTGAATAAATTTTTACTTGATTTAAATAAGTTACTTTTGATAACTAAACAGAATCTATTCAATATAATTTCCTGATCATTGATTAGCCAGCTTCATTAGCTGAAGGAAGAAAACAGACTAGCTTTAATGGGTGGTGGACTAGCTTTAATGGAATAGCTTTAGTGGGTGCTTGATTGCTTGGATTTGGAAGTTGACACATATCTAGTATATTGTCAATTTGATTTGTGTTGATTTTTGCTTTAGGTGGTTCAAATGGAAATTTCATTTTTGGGAGGGGATGGAGGTACGGTAGTGTCTGTTTCAGGGGCACTCCCAGAAGTACTTGGGACCAGTGTGACTCCCCCGCCCCCCCCCCCCCCTCCCCCCGCCCTGTATCCATGTGGTATGAGACTCACATACACAGGGAAGAGCTGCTACTGGCTCTCCCTGTACCCAGCTGATCACGAGGTGCCCAGGAAGGGATGGCGGGTTCTAGCCCTGGCCTGCCAGCCCAGCAGAGCCTCGAGAAGCCAGAGGAACCCCCACACCATGAGGGCTGCAATTTTCCACATCCAGACTCCCCACTCTTCAGAGCTCCACCCAGCAGAAGAGCTGATCACAAGCCCAGCTCACATGGCCACTTTTGGTCATGCAACTCATCAATAAATGCTCGAGATTAGAGGTGACTACAAGAGTATCCCACCCTCACAGCAGAGCCTGGCAAGCTACCCGTGTCGTATTTGATATGCCAAATGCCAGTAACAATTATAGACCTCATTCCCGTGACCTGATGGAATGCTTTGAGGCTCTTTATGTTCCTGGAGTTAGCAGATGCCCTTGGGCTACACTAGCATGTGACAGGATGTATGGAGATGTTACTGGTGCTGCTCGAGCAAATCGATGATCAACGCGAAGACAAGTGATCCAAGTGAAGTGATACACAGAGCTGTCTGAAGATGACATGAGTGCTCAGCAAGACTTGATTTGTCATGAATGTTAATGCATAGAAGCTCTTATTGTTATGAAGTGCAATTGAAGGATTCTCTTTCAAGAGCAGGAAATGAGTGTGAATCCAAACTTCCCCACATATAGATTCAAGAAGAATGCTCTCTGAGTTATTCTCAGTAGATATATTAAGGACATACAACTGGAAATGGAATAAGGTAAGTGATTCATTGCTCTAAGTCTTCCTCACCACTCATATGCAGTAGCTTTCCCATAAAACAGATTGGTTAGGAGGACTTATTGAGATGGAATTGTGTAATTATTAAGCAGGAATTATATTTTTGTGACTTTATCATTGATTGTCAGAGGTCTAAGAGCAGATGTCTCTAGTTCAAGCAAGCCTTACTCCAGGCTAAGCCAAGAGAAGGAGAAAGGAAAAGGAAAGCTATGTTTCTTTTTGAATGAGAACCTGGAAGAAATGGAAAAATTCCTGAAATCCTATAACCTCCCATTACTGAAACAAGAAAGCCTGCAATACCTGAATAAACCTATTACCATTGAAGAAATTGAAACAGTAATTAAAAGTCTGCCCAAACACAAAATTCCATGTCCAGATGGATTCACTAGTAAATTTTCCAAAACTTTAAGGAGGATCTACTTCCAATCCTTTTCAAGCTCTTCCAGGAAATAAAATAAACAGAAACTCTCCCAAATAGCTTCTATGATTCACATATCACGCTGATACCCAAGGCAGGGAGAGACAACACAAAAAAAGAAAACTACAGACCAATCTCCCTGATGAACACAATTGCTAAGATCTTCAACAAAATACTAGCAAACAGAATCCAAAGACTCATAAAAAAGATTATACATCATGACCAAGTAGGATTCATCCTGGGAATGCAAGGATGGTTCACATTAGCAATTCATCAACATAATACATCATATTAATGAGAGAAAAAATAAAAACCGTATGATCATATCGATAGATGTAGAGAAAGCATTTGACAAGATCCAACAGATGTTCATGATAAAAACCCTACATAAAAAAGGGAATTTAAGGGACCTTTCTCAATATATTCAAAGTTATCTACCAAAAGCCCACAGTAAGTATTATTCTCAATGGAGAAAAACTGAAAGCCTTCCCCCCAAAGATTGGGGACAAGACAAGGTTGCCCACTGTCACCACTTCTTTTCAATGTAGTACTGGTACTACTTGCCATGAGCTTGGTTACCATGTGGATATGGTTGTTTGTGCTGAATCCTTTTTGGGAGCCAGCTTGCTCAGATGGTTGTCCTTCATCTAATGTTCTGCCAATCCTGTTCAGGATGACTCAAGTGAACAGCTTGTAGATGACGGACAACAGGCAAATGGGGTGATAGTTGCCAATATCGTGAATGTCTCCCTTCTTGAACAGTAGAACTGTCCTGCTGGTTTTCATTGGGAGGGTACCTTGCATTCAGACAGGTAGTATGTGAAGAGCTAAGCCAGTGCATTGATGAGTACTGATGGCAGATTTTTCAGGTGTTAGGGTGTGAATATGTCTGGGTCAGGTGCTGTTTGCTCCTTTTACCAACAAAATGGCATGTAGGATATAAGAAGGGAGAACATTGGAAATGATATATCCATCCTGCAAAATTTGAGATTTGAGGTTTGTAGGCAGTTCAAGATGCCGCTCTGTCTCACATTCATTGATTTAATGAAAGTCTTTGATTCTGTTGAGACGGAAGCCGTCATTGAAGCCCCTAGCCAAACAGGGCATTCAAACCCAATATATCAAGATCCTTCGTGAACTTTGTTATGGATTCACCACCAGGATCTCACCATTCTACAAGGAAGTGATCATTGATGTCAAAAAGAGGGGTTTGGCAGGGTGATACCAATTCACCAAAACTCTTCAGCACCACTCTCGAGAACATCATGCAACAATTAGAATGGGAAGGAATGGGAGCAGAAATAGAAATTGGCAACTACACCACCTTCACTTTGCTGATGACATTATTCTAATAACACCAAACATTAGCCAAATGGCACAAATGCTGGCTGACTTCGACTGAGAATGTGGAAAGATAGGTCTACAACTCAATCTCAACAAAACAATGTTCATGAAAAATGAACTAGTTCCAGAGGCTCCATTCACTCTTATGTAACAAACATCTCTGAATGCAGCAGTTATGTGTACCTAGATTAAGAAGTCAAAATGATGAAAGACCTAAAATCTGATCTGCGCAGGAGGAAAAGAGCATCATGGGACACCTTCAAGCACATTGAAGAAATAGCTAAAAAGGACAAAGAAACTCTGGTTCCAGGCATATCTCTTTGACTCCACTGTTCTCCCTGCATTAGCATATGCCTCAGAGGCCTGGGCCCTATGAAAGCAGGTTGAGAATACTATTTGGGTTTCCCAAAGAGTAATGAAAAGAACTATGCTTGGAATATCACACCTCACTCAAATGAGACAATGAATCCCGAGTTCCAACCTCCGTTGATGATCCAGAGTCAGGGACACTGTCTCCTTTGTCAAGGTGTCGAAAATCAGATGGACTGTACATGTAACTCGATTTGGAGACAACCACTGACTAGAGCCATTACTGACTGGATCCCACAGAATTTCAAAAGATCACATGGTCGCCCACCTACAAGATGGTCAGATTTCTTCATCACAAACCCTGAATGTGAGGTTTGAGGCTCTTTGTATTCCTGAAGCAATCAGATGCCATTGGGCTACACTGCATATGATAAGGTTAAATGGAAACGTTACTGGTGCTTGCTCGAGCAAATGTGAATTAATTGATGTCAAGTGATCAAGTGATCAAGTACTTTCCATAGTAATTAGAGAAGAAAAGGACATTAAGGGCATTCAGATAGGCAAGGAAGAAGTCAAGCTATCACTATTTTCAGTTGACATGATATTATACTTAGAGAACACTAAACTCTCTACCAAAAAGCTCCTAGAAACAATAGATACCCATAGTAGATTGGCAGGGTACAAAATCACTACCTAAATATCAGTGGCTTTCCTATATAAAAATAATGAAAGAGAAGAAAGGGATATTAAGAAAACTATACCATTCACAATTGTGCCACAGAAAATCAAATACCTAGGTATCTTCTTAATGAAGAGTATAAAGGACCTGTATAAAGAAAACTATAAAACCCTGCTTCAAGAAATAAAAGAGGACACAAGGAAATGGAAAAACATTCCTTGCAAATGGATCAGGAAAATCAATGTTATCAAAAT
The DNA here is from genome assembly GCA_021461705.1 of Cryptotis parvus. Taxonomy (NCBI): domain Eukaryota; kingdom Metazoa; phylum Chordata; class Mammalia; order Eulipotyphla; family Soricidae; genus Cryptotis; species Cryptotis parvus. Next base: position 102,790 of record JAJIBD010005777.1, read on the forward strand.
AGTAATACTCCCTAGAGATTTCTTTAGATTCAATGCAGTCCCTATAAGAATACCCGAGACATTCTTCAAAGAAGTTGACCTAACACTCCTGAAATTTGTATGGAATAAAAATGCCTACAATTATCTAAAGCAATCCTTGGGATAAAGAAGATGGGAGGCATCACCCTTCCCAACTTCAATCTCTACTACAAAGCAGTAGTAATTAAAAAAGCATGGTATTGGAATAAAAACAGACTTGTGGACCTATGGAATATACCTATGGAATAGTTTGACACCCAGCCTCAAATTAATGATCGTTTAATCTTAAATAAAGGAGCAAAAAGTGCGAAATGGAGCAAGGAAAGGCTCAACAAGTGGTGCTGGAAAAACAGACAGCTACATGTAAAAAGTTGAATTTGGACATCTGTCTAACACCATGCACAAAAATCATATCAAAATAGATTAAAGAACTCAATATTAGACCTGAATCCTTAAAGTATCACTTGTATCACTTGTCTTTCCATTGATCATCAATTTGCTTCAGCAGGCGCCAGTAACATCTCCATAAATTGGGAATGAGGTCCATTATTATTACTGTTTTTTGGAATAAATACACCACGGATGACAGCTACATCGGTCAGACAAAACCGTCGATTGAAGATGATGTGGTCAATTTCATTGTGGAACTGTCCGCCAGGAGATTCCATGTCCAACGTTTCGCTTCAGCCTTCTGGAATTGTGAGTTCCCATGAATGGTCTTGGTGGACATGATGAACTCCCCCTTGGTGGGAATATCAACTGGTATAGTTATTTGGAAAACAATATGGACATGCCTCCAAAGACTAGAATTTGAGCTCATGTTTGACCCAGCCATATCATTCCTGGCAATGTACCCAGGGAAGCCAAAAACACACAGTGTAATCACCATCTACACTTTTTATTTTCATAGCAGTACTACTCACAATAGCCAGAATCTGGACACAACTGGAAGACCTGATAACTGATGACTGGATAAAGAAATTTAGGTAATCTACACAATGGAATATTATGCAGGTGTTAAGAAAATGAAGTTAGGCCCAGCAGATCCCCACTCTCCCCACCAGGTGCGTTCCCGTGGCGGGCAGCCCCCGAGCTACTCCTCTCAAGGATAAAGGGCTGACACTTTGAGAAGGGGACCAAGCCACACCCAGTTTCTCGGACCTCCCACCTGATGCCATCTACCCCTCATGTCCAGCAGATCCCCGCTCTCCCAACCAGGTGGTTTCCCTGCAGAAGGCAGCCCCAGAGCTACTCCTCTCCAGGATAAAAGGGCTGGAGCTTTGAGAGGGGGACCAAGCCACACCCAGCTTCCTCGGACCTTCCACTGCTCTACCCCCACCCTGACCCTCGGACTCTGGAACCACCCACCGAAACCCCAAAATTCAAAACCACACGCGCGCTAGAGTCTCTGCCCAATTATTCCTTCCTACCTGCAATACCACTGAGCATTTGCCCCTACACTCTTTGCTATATGTCCCTAGCTGCAAAGCAATTCAGGCACCTACTAACTCCTATTGACTAGTCACCTAGAACACACATTTTCAGCCTACGATAGTCATTATGGTAAAAGCAACGCAGAATTCCTTCAAGCTCTACGATTGAAGTCACTAATACAGATGAGGGAAGCAATAATGATGAGCTATATAACTCTCTGAAAAGGAAGTTCGGAAGAAACTGTTAAAGATTCACAAGGAACTCAAAGAAACAATGGAATACAAAGTCAATAAAATACAAGAACATGAGAGCAGAATTCAGTAAATTTCAGACCAAAGTACAAGCAGAAATGGCAAATATTAAACATGAGGTAAGTGGACTGAAAAACACAGGGGAAGGCCTCCAAAGCAAAGTAACAGCTACTGAAGAAAGAATTAGTGATCTCGAAGACGAGGTTCAGAGATTCTGTAGACAACACCAGAAGATAGAAAACAATGAAAACAAATCAATGAACAGACTACCAGAGAAAATAGGGATGAAGCCAAAAGGAACAACATACGCATCATTGGGGTCCCAGAAGGGCAAGAAGAAAACCCTGATGAAAAAGAAACTGTCAAAGCCATCATCGCTGAGAGAGTTCCCTGAACTGAAGAAAGCATGCTCCCAGGTACAGGAGGCCCAGAGGATACCAGCTAAAAAAAAACCCCAATAAGAATACTCCAAGACACATCCTTATTAAAATGACAAAAATGATAGACAGAGATAGAATACTGAAAACAGCAAGATCAAAGAAGGCAATCACATACAAAGGAGCATCCCTGAGATTTACAGCAGACTTCTCAGAGGAAATACTCCAAGCCCGAAAACAATGGTGGAATAGTGTGAAAAGGCTCAATGAACTGCAGGCCTCACCAAGAATTCTTTATCCAGCTAGACTTACTTTCAGATGTGAAGGAAATATACACAACTTCGTGGATAAAAAACAACTCAGGAAATTCATAGACCCAAAACCAACTTTAAAAGAAAGGTTGAAGGGTCTATTATAAAATAAGACAACCCAAAACCACAACAAGTTTAAACAGGAAGATGGCACAAAATCCAATGACAATAATCTCTCTCAACGTCAATGGTCTAAATGCACCAATTAAGAAGCATACGGTGGCAAAATGGATTAAAAACCTGAAATCAACGTTCTGATGCACACAAGAAACACATCTGAATAACCAGAGCAAACACAGACTCAAAGTCAAAGGCTGGAAGACCATTATCCAGGCAAACAACCCCTCCAAAAAGGCGGGTGTTGCCATACTCATATCTGACAATATAGAATTTAGGCTGTAAAAGGTTAAAAAGGGACAATGAAGGCCATTTCTTAATAATTAACGGATATGTATACCCAGAAGAAATCACACTACTAAATATATATGCGCCAAACAAGGGGCCAGCAAAATACTTAAAACGACTATTAATAGACCTCAAAGAAGACATTAATAGTAGCACAATAATAGTCGGAGACTTCAACACTGCCTTATCGACTATGGATAAATCGAAGAGACTGGAAATTCACCAGGGAAATACTAGACCTGAAGGAAGAAATGGAAGAAAGAGAGCTGGTTGATATATTCAGGGCTTTTCATCCCAAAAAAAGCTGAATACACATTTTTTCCAGTGCACATGGAACATACTCCAAGATAGAACATATACTGAGCCACAAAGCAAGCCTCAACAAAATAAAAATGATTGAAATTGTGTCAACTATCTTTTCAGATCACGATGCACTGAAAATAGTAGTTAACCATACACAGAAGCTGGGAGCCAAACCAAACACCTGGAAACTAAACAGCTCACTGCTGAACAACAAATGGGTCATAGAAGAAATCAAACAGGAAATCCAAAGATTCCTAGAAACAAATGACAATGAAGATACCAACTATCAGAACTTGTGGGACACAGCAAAAGCTGTGTTGAGAGGAAAGTTCATAAGCTCTGCAAGCATTAATCAGGAAACAAGAAAGGGCCCACAAATAACCTGACCTCACAGCTGAAAATATTAGAAAAAGACCAACAAAAGAAGCCCAACCTAGGCAGAAGGAAGGAAATAATAAAACTTAGGGAGGAAATCAATGAGCTGGAAACCAAAAAAAACAATCTGAAAGATTAATGAAACCAAGAGCTGGTTCTTTGAAAAATTAAACAAGATCTACAAGCCACTGGCAAGACTTGTAAGGACAGGGAAAGCGAGAACCCAAATAAACAGAATCAGAAATGAAAATGGTGACATCACAACAGAAAAAACAGAAATCCAAAAGATCATCAGAGATTACTTTGAGAAACGGTATGCCACAAAACATGAGAACCTAGAAGAAATGGATAAATTCCTGAAGTCCTATAACCTCCCACGATTGAAACAAGAAGACCTCCAATACCTGAATAAGCCTATCACCATCGAGGAAATTAAAACAGTAATTAAAAATCTGCCCAAACACCACATCCCAGGTCCAGATGGGTTCACTAGCGAATTCTACCAAACCTTTAAGGAGGACCTACTCCTGTCCTGTTCAAACTCTTCCAGGAGATAGAAGAAACAGAAACACTCCCAAACAGCTTCTATGAGGCACATATCACTCTCATACGCAAAGCAGGAAGGGACAACACAAAGAAGGAAAATTACAGACCAATCTCCTTGATGAACACAGATGCTAAGATCTTCAACAAAATACTAGCAAACAGAATCCAAAGACTCATCAAAAAGATCATACATCATGACCAAGTAGGATTCATCCCGGGAATGCAAGGATAGTTCAACATTCGCAAATCAATCAACATAATACATCATATAAATAAGTGAAAAAATAAAAACCATATGATCCTATCGATAGATGCAGAAAAAGCATTTGAAAGATCCAGCACCCATTCATGATTAAAACCCTCCAGAAAATGGGAATTGAAGGAAGCTTCCTCAAGATATTCAAAGCCATCTACCAAAAGCCCACAGCGAGTATCATTCTCAATGGGGAAAAATTAAAAGCCTTCCACTTAAGATCAGGAACACGACAAGGTTGCCCTCTCTCACCTCTTTTATTCAATATAGTACTGGAAGTACTCGCCATAGCATCAGAGAAGAAAAGGACATTAAGGGCATTCAGATAGGCAAGGAAGAAATCAAGCTATCATTATTTGAAGATGACATGATATTATACCTAGAGAACCCTAAACTCTCGACTCAAAATCTCTAAGAAACAATAGATATGTATAGTAGAGTGGCAGGGTACAAAATTAATACCCAAAAGTCGGTGGCTTCCCTATACACAAATGATGAAAGTGAAGAAAGGGATATTAAGAAATCAATTCCATTCACAATTGTGCCACAGAAAATCAAATACCTAGGAATCAGCTTAGCCAAGTGTGTAAAAGACCTATACAAAGAGAACTACAAGACACTGCTTCAAGAAATAAAAGAGGACACGAGGAAATGGAAACACATTCCCTGCTCATGGATGGGGAGAATTAACATTGTCAAGATGGTAATACTCCCTAGAGCTTTGTACAGATTCAATGCGATTCCTATAAGGATACCCATGACATTCTTTAAAAAAAATTGACCAAACACTCCTGAAATTCGTATGGAATAATAAACCCCCATGGATAGCTAAAGCAATCCTCAGGAAGAAGAAGATGGGAGGCATCACCTTTCCCAACCTCAAGCTGTACTGCAAAGCAGCAGTAATTAAAATAGCGTGGTACTGGAATAAAAACAGACCTGTGGACCTATGTTATAGAGTTGAGTATCCTGACACCCACCCTCAAAGACATGATCAGTAAATCTTTGATAAAGGTGCAAAGAGTTCAAACTGGAGTAAGGAAAGTCTCTTCAACAAGTGGTGCTGGGAAAACTGGACAGCTACATGTAAAAAAATGAATTTTGACCTGTGTCTAACACCTTGCACAAAAATCAGATCAAAATGGATTAAAGATCTCAATATCAGACCTGAATCCATAAAGTACATTGAAGAAAATATAGGAAAAACCCTCCATGACATTGAAGCTAAAGACACTTTCAAAGGTGAAACATCATTAACAAAGCAACTAGAAGAAAATATAAACATATGGACTACATGAAACTAAAGAGCTTCTGCACCTCGAAAAGAAACAGTGACCAAGATAGAAAGACAGTCCACAGAATGGGAAAGAATATTCACCCAATACCCATCTGATAAAGGGTTAATATCCAGGATATATCAGGCACTGGTACAGCTATATAAGAGAAAAGCCAACCCCATTTAAAAATGGGGAGAAGAAACTTTGACAAGGAAGAAATTCGAATGGCCAAAAGGCATATGAAAAAAATTCTCATCATCACTAATCATCAGAGAGATGCAAATCAAAACGACAATGATATATCACCTCACACCACAGTGACTGGCCCATATCCAAAATGGTTAAAGTAACAAGTGCTGGTGTGGATGCGGGAAAAGGGGACTCTCATACATTGTTGGTTGGAATATTGACTTGTACAGCCTTTATGGAAAACAATATGGACATTCCTCCAAAGACTAGAAATTGAGCTCCCTTTTGACCCAGCCATACCACTCCTGGAAATATACCCTGGGAAGCCAAAAACACACAGTGGAAACACATTTCACACTTTTATTTTCATAGCAGCACTATTCACAATATCCAGAACCTGGAAACAACCAGTATGACCGAGAACTGATGACTGGATAAAGAAACTGTGGTACATCTACAAAATGGAATACTATGCAGCTGTTAGGAAAAATGAAATTTGCCTATAAATGGATGGACATGGAAAGGATCATGTTGAGTGAAATTAGTCAGAAGGAAAGAGAGAGACATAGAATGACTGCATTTATTTGCATGACATAAATATATCAGGTGATCTTACCAAAAGTGGAAATTACCACAAACCTGTGGGAGTCAGAGGTTAGGTTAGATAGAGAAGGGAACATGTGTGAATAACTGTCAAAAGGGCTGATACCAACATAGAACTGAGTATTAAATACAGGCAAAACATGCACATGATGGCATCTAAGTGTATGTAGTGCAACCCACAATGTGTGGAGAGAAGGAAAATGTGTAAGAGAAGGAAAAAAGAGAGAGAAAGAGAGAGAGAAAAGAGATAAAAGATCCTGCCATAGGCAGGCTATGGGAGGGGTGGAGGGAATTGGGGACATTGATGGTGGGAAATGGGCACTGGTGGAGGGCGGGGTGCTGGAACACTATGTGACCAAAACCTCCAAACATGAACAATGTTGTAATTGTATATCTCACGGTGATATAATAAAATGTTTAATAAAAAAATGATGTTATAAAATTTGCCTATAAATGGACGGACATGGAAAGGATCATGTTGAGTGAAATTAGCCAGAAGTAAAAAGACAGATATAGAATGACTGCATTTATTTGCATGACATATATATTATATTTATAACATATACATAATATATAAATACATATTATATATAATATATAATAATATATTATAATATATAATATATATAAATATATAACATATGATATATGATATATAGTGTATAATATATGTAATATATTATATATATATGTATCACTGATCACTATCTTCTTGTTCATCATCTCTTTGCTCAAGCGGGCACCAGTAACATCTCCATATGTCCTGTCTCATGCTAGTAGAGCCCAAGGGCATCTGCTTGCTCTAGGAACATAAAGAGCCTCAAGACATTCCATCAGATCCTGGTAATGAGGTCTATAATTGTTACTGGTATTTGGCATATCAAATAAGACACGGGTAGCTTGCCGGGCTCTGCCATGTGGGTGGTATACTCTTGAAGTCACCTCTGATTTCCAACATCTATTGATGAACCCCGTGGCTATGGCCGCATGAGCCGGGCTGTGATAGGCTCTTCTGCTTGGTGGAGTTCTGATGAGAGGGAGTCTGGATGTGGAAAATGGCGGCCCTCATGCAAATAAATGCAGTCATTCTATATCTTGCATAGGAAGACATTATCATGTTCAGCTCTCCTAACTATATTCTATACTGGCTGGTATAAATATTCTCTCATGCTGCCACTATCATCGTGAGACTAGCTAGATCTGACCCGTAAATTTGCCTGGCCACGTTGGATCTCTAAGTTGGATCTCTAAGACCAGAGAGAAATGCTGTTTGCCTCAAAGCAAGCAAGCATGGCTCTCTGATAACTCAAATACTAATACAACCATGAAGTAAAGTGGAGACTCTTGTGATGTCTTGGAGAAATATTTAATTGGCTATAGAATATTCTTTGGTACAGATGCATGCCTTTGTACTCTGAGAAACAGTTCATCTCAGAAGCCCCTCCTCCACTGCAGGGGCACTTCCAAGGCAGATCTTGGCTCAGCAACATTAACATCTCAAAGGGCCTAGGTGAGGTCCTGGGAGAAATTACCTGAGGGGATTTGACCCTGATGGCTTTCCTTTGGAGTGGGAGGTCTGTGTTTCAGGGATATAAAAACTAGTCCACTTCCTTTCTCTTCCTCTTTTCCCCTCTTCAGTTGGCACTCAGCTGCTTCCCTCTTCAAATAAAACCCGAAATGCTGACATAGGCCAGCTAGTGCTATCCCCTCCTCTTACTGATGTGCAGTGACAGCCCTATCTTGGTATCCCTGGCCCAGGACCTGAACTTCTGTGCATTAAGGTTAAGGACTCTAGGGGTTGCCTGTCTGCTGCTGTGGGTCATGACTGGCAATGTGCCCAACTCAACATCTTCACAGTACACTCCAAAGGGAGAGAGACAGGATGTAGGTGTCCAAATGAACCCTGAGTTTGGAGCCATGCCCCTTGTTGACTCTCTTGCCCTTACATATTCCTGACCTCTTTGAACCTACTGGAAACACTCATGGGGAATAACAAAACAAAATTGGGTAATTTTGTGACTCTTCAAGTAAGCTCAATATTCTTATATTTAAGTCTGACACTACACAATATGAGAGGGGAAATCATGCTAAGAGTTCAAAGTTGTTTTCTTTATTTAAAATCCGTAGGTATTATATAAAAGCAATGTGACAAGTAGAGAGAGACCACAGAAGAATAACTTTCTATTTTATGAGCTTTAGCCACACTTTACTGGCTTTTTTGTGTTTCATTTTTGGAGACGTGTAGTCAGGATAGGGGAGTTAGGGAAAGAGTACATAGAAATAAGGCCACAAGATGGCTTTAGTATTTTCCAACAGTATAGCACCATTACGGGAGGTGGGGTAAGAGCTGCGGAGATAGTGGTGAGGGTAGGGAATTTAATCCTGGGTTTGGCTTCCAGGGAAGGCACTTTGCTAAGACCCATAGTGCCAGGGAGCTATTGGTTCTTATCAGCAAGATAACAATACCAGGCATATAAGTATTCAAGCTGATTCCTGGAGAATGGATAAAAGGGCACAAAAATAGCAGGTATCAAAAAATTGGACAACTCAGGGAGAAGCACAATGGTGTCTCATTGACCTCACATCCAGATCTTTAGTGCTATGGTCTGGGATAAGTAACTTTGAGTTTAAAATTTTTAAGGGAAATTAGAGGGCAGTAGGCAGAACTGAAATGATCAAGTTGCCCAAATTTTGGAAGTGCACTTTATAAAATAATAGGCATCATTTATGGTTGAATGATTTTCTAAGGTAACATGAAAGTATAAACCACTCCAGTAGGACACATACCAACCGGATTACTCTGGAATAATTATTCTCCTACTACAGACAACTGGAAATTAGGTTTGTTTTCTGATTTCTGATTCCAGACGAACTTCACAAACCATTTACTCTAGAATCATCACTTTCCGTGCAGGAAACCGAGTCCCTAAGCGGACATATAATTTGTTCTAGGTCAATGCGGGTAGTCTAGGGATACCTGGAGCCCATACCAAGAATGCTTCTCTCCTGATCAGTGCTCTTTTCCATTGCCACATAATCAACTTCATTACTGTACACAATTAAAAAGTGAATGGACAAATGTTTAAACACAGTATAAAAATAAATATTTTGATAAGACTTTAAAAGAAGAAAACTCTAAAGTCACTTCACAAAAAATTAAGTTCTACCTTATGGAATTATTTATTAATAAAATGGAAAAAAGTCCTGAGGCATAGCTGTGAACCTTGAATTCATAATACTTCTGAGGTCTGTGAACTAACTGAAATTTCAGGGAAATTTTAATGTGTGTGTATACTTAGGGTACATGTTTATAAGTGCACTTATTTCTGGGAAGTTAATTTATAGGTTTTATCAATTTTTAAGGAAATGTACCTGAAATGACAGGCAATACTAAAGCCTGGAAGCTTTCAGACCAGCAGAGAACTACTGATGGAATAATGTAATTTTTGATAGTGATGGTTCTGACAAACAAGTTGAGTTTTAATTTAGACTGAAAGAAAATGTGGGGAAAAATGTGAAAATGGACTTTTAGGACACTTTATGTGTTTATGAACAGCCATTCAAGAGTTTCTATGCTTAGGAAACTAAAAGCCTCTTTCACTCCTCTGTGGTACACTTAGTTGTGATAGATATTCACACTTACCTGTTCAATTGTCCATTTGGTGCCTGAACTGCTAGAACAACTGTATGTTTCTCTATGCACATTAAAAAATGTATGACACTGTGATTTACCAAGTTGTTACAATAGAGGGTTTTTTTTGGACATTCAATATTCCAATATCAATCCCACCATCATTGTGACCTTCCCTCCACCAATGTCCCCAGTTTCCCATCTGCCACCCCAGCTTTCCCACTTGCAGGCACTAACAGATTTACTTCATATTGTTCGTTACAACACAAAGGCAAAAGGGATTAGATTATCAAACCTTATATCAATATAAGTCTGTTTATGGCAATTGTTAGATATCACATAATGTTGATAAAGTTGATAAATTGTTAGATAGCACATAATGTTGACTCACAAACATGAGACAGAGCTGCTACTGGCTCTCCCTGTGCCCAGCTGCTCACAGGATGCCCAGGAGGGATGGCGGGTTCTAGCCCTGGCCCACCACCCCAGCAGAGCCTTGCAACAAGCCAGATGACCCCCACTCCATGAGGGCCTCCATTTTCCACATCCGACTTCTGTCTTGTCAGAACTCCACCCAGCAGACCACCCTATCACAGCCCGGCAGGTGGCCACGCGGTTCATCAATAAATACTGGATTTAGAGATGACTACAAGAGTATGCTACCCGCACGGCAGAGCCTGGCAAGCTACCCGTGTCGTATTTGATATGCCAAATACCAGTAAAAACTTTAGCCCTCATTCCCATGACCTGATGGAATGGTTTGAGGCTCTTTATGTTCCTGGAGCAAGCAGATGCCCTTGGTCTCTACTAGCATGAGACAAGACACATGGAGAGATATTGCTGCCCGCTCGAGCCGATCGATGATGAATGGAATACAGTGATACAGTGATACAGTGTTGATAAAGTTATTGTCTGAGGATCTACTGTGTTGCTTAGTGCTAGTGGAACCATCTGTGTTATTTTTAAGGCTCATTGAACTTGATGGTCTATGCAACTTACCCATTGGATTTTCTTTTTTTAAATTATTTTATTATACTACCATGCAATATACAATTACAAAGATGTTCATGATTGATTTTCAGTCATACATTGTTCCAGCACCCGTCCCTCTGCCAGTGCCCATATTTCCCACCACCAATGTCTCCAATTACCGTCCTTCCATCCCCAGCCTGCCTCTATGACGGGATCTTTACCTCTTTTTTTTCTCTCTTTCTCTCTTTCTCTCTCTCTCTCTCTTCCTTCTCTTACACATTGTGGCTTGCAACACATACATTTAGAGGTTATCATGTATATCCTTTTGCCAATCTTCAATGCTCAGTTCTAGGCTGGTATTATCATTTCCAATGATTATAAGCACATTGTTCCCTTCTCTGCCTTACCTAACCTCTGATTCCCACACAATTAATCCATGTTTTGCCTGGTCTTGGATATTGTGTAATATATATATATATATATATATATATATATATATATATATATCATATATATATATATATCACAAATAAATGCAGTCAGTCTATATCTGTCCTTTTCCTTCAGGCTAATTTCATTCAGCATGATCCTCTCCATGTCCATCCATTTATAGGTAAATTTTATAACTTAGTTTTTCCTAACAGCAGCATAGTATTCCATCATGTAGATGTACCACAGTTTCTTATCCAGTTGTCTGTTCTCAGGTATTCTGGTTGTTTCCAGATTCTGGCTATTGTGAATAGTGCTGCTATGAACATAAAAATACAGATGTTGTTTCTGTTGTGTGTTTTTGGCTTCCCAGGGTACATTCCCAGCAGTGGTAAGGCTGTGTCAAATCAAGCTCTGATTCTAGTTTTTGGATGATTCTCCATATTGTTATCCAAAAAGGCTGTACCAGTCGACATTCCCACCAACAATGAATGAGAGTTCCTTTCTCCCTGCATCTACGCAAGCACCAGTTGTTCTTGCTAATTTGGATGTGTGTCAGTCTCTGGTGTGTGATGATACCTGATTGTTGTTTTGATTTGCATCTCCCTGATTAGTGATGATAAGCATTTTTTCATAAGCCGTCTGGACATTCAAATTTCTTCCTTGTCGAAGTTTCTGTTCATTTGTCTCCCCATTTTTTGATGGGGTTGGCTGTTTTCTTCTTGTGAAGTTCACCAGTGCCTGATATATCCTGGATACTAACCCCTTATCAGATGGGTATTAGGTGAATATTCTTTCCCACTCTGGACTGCCTTTGTACATTGGTCACTGTTTCTTTTGAGATGAAGATGTTTTTTATCTTATGTAGTCCCATATGTTTATCCTTGCTTCAAATTGCTTTGTTGGTGGTGTTTCATCTTTGAAGATGCCTTTAGCTTCAATGTCATGAAGGTTTTTTTCCTATGTTCTCTTCAATGTACTTTATGTATTCATGTCTGATATGGAGATCTTTAATCTATTTTGATCTGACTTCTGTGCATGGTGTTGGAGAGAGGTCCAAATTCATTTTTTACACATCGCTTCACAATTTTCCCAGTACCACTTGTTGAAGAGGCTTTCCTTTCTCCATTTTGTTCTTTTTGTGCCTTTATCAAAGATTAGATGATCATGTATTTGAGGATGCATGTCAGGATACTCAACTCTATTTCATAGGTTTACAGGTCTCTTTTTACTCCAATACCATGCTGTCTGTTTTAATTACTACCACTTTGCAGTACAGTTGAAGTTGGGAAAGGTGATGACTCTCATCTTCCTTTTCCCAAGGATTGATTTAGCTATCCCTGGGAATTTATTATTCCATACAAATTTCAGGAGTTTTTGGTCAACTTCTTTGAAGAATGTCATGGGTATCCTTATAGGGGCCGAATTGGTTCTGTATAAAGCTCTAATGAGTATTACCATTTTAACAATGTTAATTCTCCCAATCCATGAGCAGCGAATATGTTTCCATTTCTTTGTGTCCTCTTTTATTTCTTGAAGCAGCATTTTGTAGTTTTCTTTGTACAGTTCCTTTACATAGAATGTATATTTCTTAAGGTATATACTTCCAATCTTGATGGTTAATCTTGTATCAACTTAGTTGGGTTAAGGGATCCACATTTAGTTGTAAAAAATTATTTCTAGGCTTCTCTGTAAGGTATTTCTGAATAATAACATTTTAGCAGTAGACTTAGTAAAGTAGATCATTCTCTCAAATGTGAATGGGCATCAAACGGAGAGAGACAGACAGAGAGGAGAGAGAGAGAAGATAAATATCTGTTATAAAATCTGTTATAAAGGCAGGCTAGGGGAGTGGTCGGAAGGAAATTGGGACATTGGCACTGGGAAATGTCCGCCAGTGAAGGGACTGAATGTTGCAACATTATATGACTGAAACCCAGTCATGAACAATTTTGTAATAGTGTATCTCATGGTGATTCAATTTTTTTTTAAAAAAGCATCCCATTATTCTATAACGTTTTCAAAGCTTTCTGATGAAAATATAGAGAAAACAACTTATACGTCTGATGTGCTCTGGCAGTGCATTACTCCTGTTTGCTTTACACCTGTTCAAAATAATGAGATTAGAAAAGCTTCCAGAGAGAGAAAAAATATGTAGATTTGCTGAATTGCTATATCACTCACCTACTTCTATTACTACTTAACACAATATATTCTTGGATTTTGTTTTATTTTTAATTTCTTAATAAATTTTTATTTTCTCCAATTCTCTTCTGACAATTTATACCAAAAAGTATGCCAGTATCATGTTCAGAAGATCAAGAACTGGCTTCATACCAAAACACTGTACACTAGTCAGACTCCATTCTCCTGAGCAAAGAGTAAAGAATAACATAACTCATTATAGTTGAATAGCACTTTATTTACCTATTAATTTATTTTAATTGGTATTATACTAATTTAAAAGTGAAAAATGTTCATGTTTGTAGGGCTACAATCTGACCACACCATGCCCACCAATGAAGTGCTAGACTTTATCTCAGTCCATTGAACACTAGGAAATAAGATTTTCATACATATATCATTAGTCAAGATGACATTGAAGTGTCACTCTATTAAATATTTTAATTATTTAATGGAAATAAACTTATTAGAACAATTTAAAAATGATAGTCTTTTTTTAAATTGAGTATGTTGAATTTCTTGCGACTATTTTCTATAGTACATTCATAATCCCAAATAAAACTATATTGTCACTAACTAAGAAAAACTCAACTTAATGGATTTTTTTAAATTAAAACAAAATATTCTGACCCAAGGATATGGTTCAGCAGTACAGTACATATCTTGCTTGTGTGAGATCCTGGTTTTAATCCCTGATAACACAATAGAAGATGAAAGTTAACATTTTAAATTTCATTCTCATGTTTTCTAATTTATATTTTCTATGAAAGTATCAAAAATTGGTTCACAACAAAATAAAAACAATAAAAATAAAATTAAATGATATGAAGTTTTCAGTTACTTTGTTCAGTTGTGAAAAGCAAAACTGTTTTAATATGAAGGAAAATCTTTAAACAATTGTGTTTATGACTATTGAGTAGAATGGGCAAGTGTACAAATTATAACAAAATTATTATACAGCTGATCACTTTTTTTCACCTGCAAAATATAATGCATTTCTAATTAACCATGGTCATAGTGAAAAATTTAAGGAATAAAAAAATTAAACATTTTATTTTCCTGTGGTTAACTACACATTCTTGGTCTATTACTTTCTTTACTCTCTTTATCTTTGTTGTGTTTGTGTTCCCTTTATTCAGAATGAAGAGATTCTAATAATAATTTAAGTAAGAGAATAAAGGTGAACTCTTTATTTTTTCTTATTGGTTCTTGGGTCATACAAGAGTGTACTCAAAGCTTATTTCTGGTCCAGGCATCACTCCTGGCAGGATTCAGGGGACAGTACTGAGCGCAAGCAACTGGATCCAGGCGTGTGCAAAGCAAGTGTCCCACCTGATGTACTGTCTCTCCAGACCTAAAGATGAACACCAATATCTTAGAGAGCTGGGTAATATTTGCTTAGAATGAAGCTAAATTAGTGCATTAAAATGATAGTATTATGCATATTTCTTGATTTCATTTTTTAAAAACTATGGAATGTTTCTGTAGATGTCTAATGCAATTAGTTATTTACAATATTACCTTATGCAGTTGCATTATGCCCAAATATTCATGCATAGAAACAAGGAGTGCAAAATAAAATAAATAAAATCATTAAAACATAGCAGATACATAAAATGAGTAAAATAAATGCATTCAGAAGGTCTAGGCTGAAATCTTTACACTATGAGTAAAACTGAAAAGTAATATATGGAATAATTTACCATATTCACTGTCACTGTCTTCCCGTTCATCATGGATTTGCTCAAGCGGGCCCCAGTAACATCTCCATATGTCCTGTCTCATGCTAGTAGAGCCCAAGGGCATCTGCTTGCTCCAGGAACATAAAGAGCCTCAATCCATTCTGGAATGAGGTCTATAATTGTTACTGGTATTTGGCATATCAAATACAACACGGGTAGCTTGCTAGCTCTGCCGTGCAGGTAGCATAGTCTTGTAGTCATCTCTAAGACCAGCATTTATTGATGAACTGAGAGGCCACTTGTGGCCTCGCGAGCCGGGCTGTGATAGGCTGGTCTGCTGGGTGGAGTTCTGATGAGAGAGAAGTCCGGATGTGGAAAATGGAGGCCCTCATGGAGTGGGGGTCGTCTGGCTTGTTGCAAGGCTCTGATGGGGTGGTGGGCCAGGGCTAGAACCCGCCATCCCTCCTGGACGCCTCGTCAGCGGCTGGGCACAGGGAGAGCCAGTGGCAGCTCTGCCCCATGTCTGTGAGTCTCTTAATTTACCATATTAATGGCTTTTTAAAGTAACTGATGCAGCAGATTGTTTTTCACATTGGTCTAAAATATAATACAGAGTTTGATCTTGGAGAGAGAGAGGCATAGAATGACTGCATTCATTTTTATGAAATAATATAACTTGCAAAACGTTGATCTGACAGAAAATTAAGTACTTTAATTTATTAAAATACATATACTATATATATTTTGTAAGCTATAAAATTGATCTCTTCTCTATCTGGACTAGAGACAAGTAAGACAATGATAGTTAGAAATGATCACTCTGGATAAGAGCTGATTGCTGAAAGTAGGTAATGGGATTATGTGATAAACTCTCAGTACCTTATTGCAAATCGTAGTGTCCAGAAGGAAAGAGAGAGTGTGAGGGAGAGACACAAAGAAGAAAAGTGCCATAGAGGCAGGCTGGGGTGGGGGTGAGGTGGCAGGTGGGGAGAGTGGCTAGAGGGAAAACCGGGGACATTGGTGATGGGAATGTACACAGGTGAAGGGTTCGATTGGAACATTTTATGATTAAAACCCAATTATAAGCAAACTTGTAACTGTATGTATCATGGTGATTCAATTAAATATATATGTATATAAAACAGTGTTCATGAAAAATACGTCCAGAGGATCCATTCACTCTCAACAGAACAAACATCTCTGAATGCAGTGTTATGTGTACCTAGGTTGAGAAGTCAACATGATGAATGACCTAAAATTTGAGCTGCGCAGGAGGAAGAGTGCAGCATAGAATGCCTTCAAGAGCATTAAAGAAATAGCTAAAAGGACAAAGAACCTCTGGCTCTGGGCACATCTCTTCAACTCCACTGTTCTCCCTGCATTAACATATGCCTCACAGACCTGGGCCCTACGAAAGCAGGATGAGAATGCTATTCGGGTCTCCCAAAGAGGAATTGAAGGATCTATGCTTGGAATATCACGCCTCACTCAAGTGAGAGAAGGAATCTTGAGTTCCGACCTCCGTTGGCATTCCAGAGTCAGGGATGCTGTCTCATTTGCCAAGTCATGGAAAATCAGATGGGTTGGACATGTAATGCGATCTGGAGACTAGAGCTAGACTAGAGCTGTTGCCAACTGGATCCCATGGGACGTCAAAAGATCATGTGGCAGCCCACTTACAAGATGGTCAGACTTCTTTGTCAAGACCCTGAACGAATGGTTTGAGGCTCTTCATATTCCTGAAACAACCAGATGCCATTGGGCTACACTGGCACGTGATAGGGTCAAATGGAGATGTTACTGGTACCTGCTCGAGGAAATTGATGAACAAAGGCATGTTAAATGATCAAGTGATCAAAACATTGAAGCTTATATAGGGGCCGGAGCGATAGCCCATCGGGTAGGGCATTTGCCTTGCACGTGGCCAGCCTGTGCCAGCCCGGGTTCAATCCCGGCATCCCATATGGTCCCCGAGCACTGCCAGGAGTAACCCCTGAGCATCACCGGGTGTGACCCAAAAAAGCAAAAACAAAAAAAGAAAGTTATAAAGAGAGGGAGAAGTTACTTGTGATACCCTATAAACATTCTACATCCTAATTACGTAAATATCTTCCCATGTCAATAAGAAAACATCAATTAAAGTCAACAGGGAAATGAAAAAGTGAGTTAAATAAGCATGTGACAAATCTTATCACAAATACATTAAAGTATGAGCTTTCTCAGGAGCAGTGAATTAAGTTTATCTATCAAAATAGAGTAAAATAAGTTTTAATGTCAAGTTACATCAAAACTGTGCAATGACCAAAGCTCTCATACACCTAAGTTGGGAGTATAATTTGATCCAAATCTGAGAAACAATCAGGTTGTCACATATGATGATGAAGTAGCAACACTACTTGTAATCCTAACTTATAATGCTAAACACTCTAAGTTAATCAAATATCCACTTCAGTGGAGCATAAATAGTTAGAGTCCTATAGTGGGATTGTAAACTTATACAAAAGATCACACTAAAACAATGACAGTTACATGAATGACTTATAGGCTCAGTTGTGAGCAAACGTGTGAGTATAATTACACTTTTATACCTGTTACAAATTCCAGAAACTGGCCGAACTATTATGGTGTATGAGTCAGGGCAGTGTTTCCCTTTGGGGTGTTAGACACTAAATGTGAATGGATATAGGATGGTTTCTGGGATGCTGACTATGTTCGCTCCTTATGAATGTTTCATTAACTACAGAGTTGTTAAGTTTGCAAACAATTCTCCACTGCATAACTTTGATTTTGTACTTTACTAACAGTTGAAACCCACCTATAGTGTCTTCTAATTTGGGGGACTGAATCAAGAATCCTTCTCTATGCAAAATAACTTTACTCATATTAGCCAGCAAGGCTCAATAATAGTAATTTATATTTCCAGTAAGTCACTGGTACATCATTCACAGCTTTTTATATACCATGTCCACAGTCTTGATCCAATTTTTTTCTGATATTGTTCTAATACGTTTACCTTTCAAACTTTGGTCGAGACCCTTAGATGAGACATTTTAAGAAACTGTGGCAAAATATTAAACTAATTTTCCAATGTTCCTTTCCACAACGTCAGAACATTTCTACAGTGTAACCAGGGACTCCATGGATATTTTCTGCACTCTAAAGCTGAACACCTCAGCCAAAAGTCAAATGAGAGATGGAATCCTGAAGTTTGTGCTCTGGTTTGAGATGCCTCTGATGCCATACAAGTTTTCTTATTGACAAAATGATAGAGACAAAGATGACTGCAATTTAGTGGTTTTCCAGATTTAGTGCAAACCAAATTCTGACTTGGTTTTTTAAATCTGTTTCTGTTTTTCTTTAAACTGCTTATTCTAAGACATTTGGGAATAATCAAAACATTTTAAATCATTAAGTGGTTATGATATAGAATGACATTGCTTATTCTGAATATCTTATTCTGAACATATGTGAAAATTATGGCATACATGTAGAACTATAGGTCAACTTTATGTCCCATATAGTACTTTGTTTGATGATGCAGTATATAATTGTCATCCTCAGTCTTATTTTTCTGTATGTTCTATTTCTTCAATGTCTCAATATTTTACCTTCATCCCAATTGTCTTCAACCCAACTCACCTACATACTTGCACAGATACATTCACAGGCTCACACAGACACACCCACACGAGATAGATATTAACATGCACAAAGAATCACGCTTGTGTGTTGAGTTATTTTGTAATCACATTTGGTATTTTCCCAGTCTTATTTTATGTTATTCTTCCTGTATCTAAATTGATAAATTGCTTTTTATACTTTTAGATCTAGACAACCATGGCACCATCTGGCTAAAGGTAAAATATAACAAGACACATAACTTTGAGGGAAAACCATCATGGCCTCTTGCTATTTTAATGTATATTGTTTCAATGCTGTGTTATTATATGAATTTGAGGCTGTACTTGCTTTTGAGAATTGTCCTTGAGTGTGTTCTGCATGAGATGGTTTAGGTGAGATGTGGAGGCACAAAATTAGTTAATAACCCTAATTGGGATTAAAGAGTAATTTGATTTGTGAAATATGTTTAAAAGGATAAATAATCAGTTGCCTCATTTTTCTATTAAAAAGAAGTAAACCTCCTTAAATGCCTTCAGAGAATGGAAAACATAGGTTGTTTAAATGCTACCTTAATGATGAGGTGACATTTTCACATTCCACTGGTGGTTGGAGCAAGAACCACCAGTGGAATGGTGGTTCCACTATTAAAGGACTTTGACTGTTACTTACATTTGGTACTGCTCCTAAATGTGCATTGTATAGTCCAATAGATGAAATACTGCTGACAAAAAAATCCTCACCTTTTTATTCCCAAGAGAAGGTTTCTATTTTAGATGCCAAGAGGCACAGTTCTGGATTTACAAGGAGTAGTTGTGAGATTCCTAGATTTAATGAATGGAGGTGGTGTTGAGCTTTACAAGGAAGAGAAAAGAGCCCATAACTCTTGTGAATTAAGGCAGTGAATAAAAATGAAAACACGATTTTGTTTCTTCTTTGCTCAGAGAACAGACAACAAGGGGAAGAAAATGCACAGTATGGGGGAGGTATGTCCAAATTTGTAAAAGTTTGTTCCACAAACTTTATCAAGTCAGTCTCGGTTGAATCCTTACTGGATCCTTGTCTATTTGAGAGCAGAAGGTATTTGATCTTTCATGTACATGTTCCTATGCAGTGCCTGAACTACTCTCCCTATCTGCTTGATAAAATATCATAGAAGTCTCATCATACGACTACTTTGCTTACATTTAGGTTTCTGGTATTCCTACAAACACAGTGTCTTTTTGCATAACTTAAAAATAGGTTTTAGGGCGGGCGAGCCCAGCGGGT
Organism: Cryptotis parvus; assembly: GCA_021461705.1. Classification (NCBI taxonomy): domain Eukaryota; kingdom Metazoa; phylum Chordata; class Mammalia; order Eulipotyphla; family Soricidae; genus Cryptotis; species Cryptotis parvus. The sequence continues at coordinate 122,917 of JAJIBD010005777.1, forward strand.
AGGGCGTTTGCCTGCACGCGGCCGGCCTAGCCGGCCCGGGTTCGATCCCGGCATCCCATATGGTCCCCGAGCACCGCCAGGAGTAATCCTGAGCAGAGCCAGGAAACCCCTGAGCATCCGGGGTGACCCAAAAGCAAAAAAAAAATAGGTTTTAGCAATAGTAAGTGCTTGGTAAGTGTTTATGTACTATCAGAGGATTGAATTCAAATTTTATCTTCTTTGAGGTCAAAAGATAATAAAAGTGTATTTTTAAATTTTGAAACTTTGAGTATTTGGATTTACTCGTCAGAAGTTCCTGTGTGTGTGTGTGTGTATGTGTGTGCTAATACTGATGAGAAGAGATTGTGGAGTCCAAAGCAATTAAACTACATATTCAGGTGTATTAATTCATTGGGGCAGTTCAAAATTATGATCACAATCCAGCATATGTAAGGTTTAATTATGGAAATATTGAAGATGATCTACCAAAATCACTTGAAATACCATATCATGCCTTTTCATGACATAAATATTACATTAGTTTTCAATTTACTTTTTACCAATATCTTATGTGCAATATGCTCATTGTTCACCCCACAATCCTACAGTGAAAGGAAATGCAGTTTGATCCAGATGAAGCAATATTCTGGGCATACACACAACTAAACTATTAAGAAGGGTGTGTATTTTGGGAGTTGTGGAGAGATGGTTAAAGAACAGAGCTCAGTCTTACATATGGGTTTATACAGCTTCATTGGAAATGTTCCTTCTCCCTGCATCTCAGCAACTGTTTCTCAGCTGCTTACCCCATTGCTTAAAAAAAAAAAAGAAAAGGAATGAAAGAAAAAAAACATCTCAAATATTTATCTACTTAAGATAACTCTTCACTTTGTGGTTTCTATGAGAAAGTCTATACTCCTTAATTTGGAAGGCGCAGGACCTTGAAAATTGGATTCAATTATCGTGGGGTTACACTCAAGTCACAGAGATTTTGTTCCATTTCTCAGACTTTTAACACTCCTTAACTCTAGACACTTTTCTTTTGAGAACAAATCCCTTATATTTTCATTCTTCCAGAGCTAAGTGCACTCAATGCATTTAGAAAAGAATGAAAGGTATTGACAAAAAATTTGAGTTGAACATACTTTTTGGGGGGAGGTGTACCAAGTGTTTCTCGGACTTCCCAGTGGCCCTCCTAATGACACTTGGCCCACCTGGATGACCAGTTCAATATGAAGACTGAGAGGATGCAGTGCTGTTTGGGGCCTGTGCTGCTGGCAATTACCCAGGCTACCCTAGGAGGAGTTTGGGGACCTCCAGGGTCACACCTGGTAAGGCTTTGAGAACCATATGGTACTGGGAATTGATCCCAGGGTAGATGCATGCAAAGCGTACACAGTAACTGCAATGTTATCTTATTGTCCTCGGGTTGAACATACTTTCAAAAAATCAATATTATCTAATTTTATTATTAGATCATGCATTTCTAAAAGTTGTCTGAAGTTCTATGGTAATTATATAATTGTATTGCCCCCACACAAATGATCTTATGCTATTTCATTACCTCTACATAATTGATTTTCTTTCTTTCTAATCTTAAGTATATAACTGTAGCTAAATATATACTCTTTACAGAAGCACTACCCTACCAGTTCAGAATTAAGCACAAACAAAGGGGCGGGAGCAATAGCATAGTGGGTAGGGCACTTGCCTTGCACATGGCTGACCCTGGTTTGATCCCCATCATCCAATATGGTCCCCAACTACCGCCAGGAATAATTCCTGAGCAAAGAGCCAGGGATAACCCCTGAACATTTCGGGTGTGACCCAAAAGCAAAAAAAAAAAAAAAGCACAAACCCTGCCTTAATCCCAGTTTTAATTTCATCTCTCAACCAACATGATTGGCTGACAGACTTCCCACCTTACTACCTGATTAGCTGTACAAAGTTCACACTCTACTTCCCCCAATTCAAATATCCCTGTTCTACCTAATAAAGAGCTATTCCCCCAAAAGTGGTCCATGGAGACTTTGTGAGTGCTCTACTAGACCTGCTTTGTGGGTGTTCTACTTGTTCAACATCTGACCTCACCAGCAACATCAGCATATCAGTATGTTTTGTATATAATTAAAAATTGCCACATAAATTTTATATTATGCCATCATATGTATATATTTGCCTATATATCTCTCTATAAATATATATTTATCTATCTGTGTATCTATTTATATATTTATTTATTTTGCTTTTTTGTTCAAAACCAGCGATGCACAGGGGTTACCCCTGGCTCTACACTCAGCAATTACTCCTGACAGTGCCCAGGGGACCATATGGGATGTCAGGGATAGAAACCAAGTGGGCTGCATGCAAGGCAAACGCCCTACCCACTCCAGTCCCTCTCCATAAATGCTAAAGGGAATATATTTGATTCAATTCTCGGATATTTTAGGACATATAATTGTTAAATCAAAATTTATAAAATTATATTTGGGGGTTAATTTTATGTATATGTAACATGCATAATAATAAATGGATAAAGGTGTAAGAAGGAAATAGAATACATTGGTAAAATGTCTTTACATTATATTATAAGTATGTTCAAAACAACCTTAAGCAAAAGATAAATATTATATTACCAAGAGAAATAGCCACAAAAACAATAGCAACAAAAAAACAAAATGGCAGGATATTTAATATGAAAATTATAAGCACACACAAAAATTTATTTGACACAAAAGATCACCATAATAAAAGAGGAACTCAAAGGGGATGAGAATAAACAAGCACAACAGTATATCTAAACCCAACTACCACTTTTAGTCATATTAGATGTGAGTAGATTAAACCAAATACTCAATGAGAAAAAATGGCTAAAAATTAAAAAAAATATAAACCGGACATGATCATCAAACTATAGTCTGTAGGAAACACGGTCTTCAAAATATAAAGAAACGGTGACCAAGATACAAAGACAATCTACAGAGGGGAAAGGATATTCACCCAATACCCATCTGACAAGGGGTTAATATCCAGGATATATCAGGCACTGGTAGAACTTCACAAGAAAAAAACATCCAGCCCCATCAAAAAATGGGGAGAAGAAATGAACAGAAGATTCCAAAAAAGAAGAAATTCGAATGGTCAAAAGGCATATGAAAAAGTGCTCTTCATTTTTAATCATCAGGGAGATGCAAATCAAAACAACAATGAGGTACAATCTCACAACACAGAGACTGGCACACATCCAAAACATCAGGAACAACTGGTGCTGGAATGGATGTGGGGAAAAAGGGACTCTCATCCACTGCCTCACAGATATGGGGCAGAGCTGCTACTGGCTCTCCCTGTGCCCAGCTACTCACGAGGCACCCAGGAGGGATGGCGGGTTCTACCCCTGGCCCACCACCCCTGCAGAGTCATGCAACAAGCCAGATGACCCCCCCACTACATGAGGGCCTCGATTTTCCACATCCGGACTTCCCTCTCATCAGAACTCCACCCATCAGACCAGCCTATCACAGCGACCGCGCGGTTTATCAATAAATGCTGGATTTAGAGATGACTACAAGAGTATGCTACCCGCATACGGCAGAGCCTGCAAGCTACCCGTGTCATATTTGATATGCCAAATACCAGTAACAATTTTAGACCTCATTCCCATGACCTGATGGAATGGTTTGAGGCTCTTTATGTTCCTGGAGCAAGCAGGTGCCCTTGGGCTCTACTAGCATGAGACAGGACATATGGAAATGTTACTGGTGCCCGCTCAAGCAAATCGATGATGAACAGGAAGACAGTGACAGTGACAGTGACATCCGCTGTTGGTGGGAGTGCAGATTGGTCCAGCCCTTTTGGAAAAAAATATGGGCATTTTTTTGAAAACTAGATATTGAGCTCCCATTTGATCCAGCAATAGCACTCCTGGAAATATACCCTAGAGACCGAAAAACACATAGCAGAAACACTATCTGTACTTCTTTATTCATCACTGCACTATTCACTATAGCTAGAATCTGGAAACAACCTAAGTGCCCGAGAACAGAGGATGGCTAAAAGAAACTGTGGTATGCCTACACGATGGAATACTATGCAGCTGTCAGAAAAGACGAAATTTACCTGCAAATGAATGGACATGGAGACTACTATGCTGAGTGAAATTAGTCAGAAGGAAAAGGACAGATATAGAATGAATGCAGATTCATTAATGGGATATAAATATATACCAGTGTTTAACAGAGTGTGGACAATGGTAATATCAGACTAGAACTCACCATTGAATATACACAAAGAGACTTACATGATAAATACTAAATGTCTGCAGGGCTAGCTGCAATGTATTAAAGAAGGGGAGAGAGATGCAGAAGACAGATAGAGACAGAGAGAGGATAAGGGGGTACCTGCTACTGAGGCAGCCTGGGGGTGGGCTGGAAGGGGGTATGGGTATACTGGTCGTGGTGATGGGGCACTGGTGGAGGGATGGGTGCTGGAATACTGTATTACCAAGAACCAATTATGAACACCTTTGTAACTGTATGTTTCACTGTGGTATAATCAAAAAAATTTTTTTAAAAGTCCTATGGAACTTTGGCTTTTCAATTGCTTTTGGAATGAAATAACATAAATATTTTGTACCTGGAGATAATATACATATTTTGTACCAAATTATCATGAACAACTTTGTTAAAAATAGATAGATAGAAATATAGATAGAAAGATAGGTAGATAGATAGATAGATAGATAGATAGATAGATAGATAGATAGATAGATAGATAGATAGATAGATAGATAGATAGATAGATAGATAGATAGATATTGCAGGTTAGGGAAGAATAGATTGAAGTAAAGGTTTCTGGTCCCTGATTATATTTGTGAACAATAATTTTGATCTGCACCTCTATAATCCAGATTTTATATATAAAGGGCAGTGCTGCTACTTGCTCTTCCTGTGCCCATCTGATCACGAGGCGTCAGGGAGGGATGGTGGGTTCTAGCTCTGGCCCGCCACCCCAGCAAAGACTCCCAAGAAGCCAGAGGAACCCCCCCCACACCATGAGGGCAGCCATTTTACAAATCCAGACTCCCCTCTCATAAGAACTCCACTCAGCAGAAGAGCTGATCACAGCCCGCTAGCGTGGACGCAAGTGACCACTCAGTTCATCAATTAATGCTCAAGTTTTGAGGTGACTACAAGATTATCCCACCCGCACAGCAGAGCCTGGCAAGCTACCCATGACGTATTTGACATGCCAAATACCAGTAACAATTATAGAACTCATTCCCATGAGTTGATGGAATGGTTTGAGATTCTTTCTATCCCTGGAACAGGCAGATGGCCTTGGGCTATCTCTCATGTGCCAGGACATATTGAGGTGTTACTGGTGCCCTCTCAAATAATCGATAATCTACAGGAAGTCAAGTGATCAAGATATATAAAAATAAGAACACATGATTCGAACCTGTGTGGAGACTGCATTATTAAATTGTTTTACTTCTTATAATATAGGAATGCTGGATTGGTCATGCTCAGTGAAAAAATTTTAAGTCTTTTCAACAGTCTGTTTACCAGTAAGAGCATATAACACATAATGAAAGATTTGATAATCTTTTCAAAAAAAAGTCATCATCTCTCCACCAAAAGATGATATTAAGAAATTGGTAACACCCAGAACATTTGCCTGCTTTTAAGAGAATAGGTAAGGGAAGGAACATAGTTCTCACATTGTTGGGGAACGCTGCCAGGGTCCCTGACAGTGCCGGGAAGCGAATTCCCTTTTACCTCAGAAGCCAGCGGGGAATGTAGATAAAGACTCAGGAATCCGATGCAGTTTTAAAAAGCTTTACTTATCAGCGGTTCAGGCATACAAATCAGCAATAGGAAAAACCCAGTGGTGCTTAGGATTCCTGGCTAGAATCCCAGTCACGTGTAGGTCAAGATGGTGGCCACCACGTGTTAATGCTCTGTAAAAAGGAGACAAAGACAAAACTTCCAAGAAGAGTGCAAGCCCAAAAAGAGAGCCCAGAGAGAGAGAGAGAGAGAGAGAGAGAGAGAGAGAGAGAGACAGAGAGAGAGAGAGAGAAGCAGAGAGAGAGAGGGGAAGCAGGCTGGTTTTATTTCCCTGCAACTCAGACCTCCCACTATTATGGGAAGCAGGAAGGTTCAAATGCCCTTAGGTCATTTTTCACAGCACTTCACCTAGGCCCTATTATATGCTAATGTTTTGAGCCAAGATCTGCCTGGAAATGCCTTTATAGTGTAGAGAAGGGGGTTTCTGAGATGGCATGTCTCTGTACCAAAGTCTAATACTGCCAGTTAAATATTTCTCCAAGCCTTCACAAGAGTCTCGTCTACTTCACGGTAGTTTTGTATTTTAGTTGTCTTTGAGTTATCAGGGAGCCATGCTTGCTTGCTTGGAGGCAAACAGCATTTCTCTCTGGTCTATTACTTAGAGATCTAACGTGGCCAGGCAAATATGCTGGTAAGATCAGGCTAGTCCCACGATGACTGTGGTGGCATGAGAGAATATTTATACTAGCCAGTACAGAATACATGGTCAGATAAACTGTCACATTTAGACTACCCCCTTATCTACGAAGTGACCTGCAGGAGGCAATCCAGGGCAGATGCAGAGGCTCTTAGAGGAATCCTGCAACATCACATATATAAACTGGGAAGATTTTATACCAATAATTATAAATAATATTGGAAAGAATCTTAGATTGCCATAATTTCTAAGTTCATTAATACCATGGGTATGTTTGTGAGAGTTTTTTTTCCCTGGGGTACAGGATCAATTAAAACGCACTTTGTAATATAAAAGTCTACCCAAGAGAAGCTATTGACTAAGACAAAACCAAACACACAATATATAGCTTATGACTGTCTCTTAATAGGACAAACAACTATTTTGAAGATAATTAAGATGGTAACTACATTCAGCAACATAATAAGGTAGAATTTATTTATTTTATATATCTACTTATTTTATATATTTTGTATAAATCATATATTTTATATAATCATATTTTTATTTAATTTATATTGTAATTTATATTATGTAAATATAATGTTTTTATAATTTGTATAACATAATAAACTTATTTATTTATCTATCTATCCATCTATTTATTTATTTATTTATTTTTTGGTTTTTTGGTCACACCCTGCAATGCTTAGGGGTTTCTCCTGGCCCTGCACTCAGGAATTACTCCTGGCGGTGCTCGGGGGACCATATAGGATGCCAACGATTGAACCCGGGCGGTATGGGTCAACCACGTGCAAGGCAAATACCCTACCTGCTGGGCTATTTCTCCGGCCCCTATTTATTTTTAATAAATACAAATTCTTAGAAATCAACAATAAATAATAAATATGCTGTAGAAAATACTCCAGAATCAAGTATCTTTGAGTTCTTCAGTAATCTGAAGATTTTAGGGGAAAAATTATATCATCAAGGTTTACTCCACAAAGCTCCTGCTGCTTCCCTGTCAGAGAATACAGTATGGTCTACTTCTGAATCACAATCTGGTCATTAGAATAATCACTACTAAGATCAGAGTTAGAATTTATGCACTCACAATTGAAAAATTCACCCATTTAGAATAGTTGCTGAATGATCTCACAGTACAGGATTTAAGCTAGGTTGGAGATTACTTTAGAAAATAAATACTGAGTTCATCTCTTCTGGAATCCAATAGAGTAATGATCATAAATGGCAATCCCTGATGAAATACTGCTTGTGCTTCACTTTAGAGTATCCTTCATCGGTGCTGTACTCAGCATACAGGGGAAAGGGAAGTTAACGTTTGGATGTAATTTAAGAAAAATTTTCTCTAAAAAAATAGAAACTGGGTTCAGTCATGGAGTACAGAGAGACTAATTTGAAATAATAGCCTGAGTCAAAGAGGCACCATAAGAATAAATAAGACTGAAGCATGAGAGAAAAAGTGATGTTAGGAAATCACTTGATCACTTGAATCCCGTTATTCATAGATTTGCTCGAGTGGGCGCCAGTAACATTTCCATTGGACCCTATCACGTGCCAATGTAGCCCAATGGCATCTGGTTCATTCAGGAATATGAAGAGCTTCAAATTGTTCCTTCAGGGTTTTGATAAGGAAGTCTGACCATCTTGTAGGTGGGCGGCCACATGATCTTTTGACATCCCATGGGATCCAGTCGGTAATGGCTCTAGTCCAGCGGTTGTCTCCAAATCACATTACATGACCAGCCCATCTGATTTTCCATGCCTTGGCAAATGAGACAGCATCCCTGATTCTGGAATAGTGACGGAGGTCAGAACTCCGGATTCCTTCTCTCACTTGAGTGAGGCGTGATATTCCAAGCATAGCTCTTTCGATTCCTCTCTGGGAGACCCGAATAGCATTCTCATCCTGCTTTCGTAGGGCCCATGTGTCTGAGGCGTATGTTAATGCAGGGAGAACAGTGGAGTCAAAGAGATGTGCCCCAGAGCCGGAGGTTCTTTTGTCCTTTTAGCTATTTCTTCGATGCCTTTGAAGGTATTCCATGCCACTCTCTTCCTCCTGTGCAGCTCAGGTTTTAGGTCGTTCATCATGTTGATTTCTCGACCTAGGTACACATGACTGCTGCATTCAGAGATGTTTGTTCCATTGAGAGTGAATGGGGCCTCAGGAACTAGTTCATTTTTCATAAACATGGTTTTCTTTAGATTCAGCTGTAGACCTATCTTTCCACATTCTTGATCAAAGTCAGCCAGCATTTGTGCCGCTTGGCTAATGTTTGGTGTTATTAGAACGATGTCATCAGTGAAGCGGGAGGTAATGTAGTTGCCGACCATCTATCTTCACTCCCATTCTTTCCCATTCTAATTGCCGCATTATGTTCTCGAGGGTGGTGCTGAAGAGTTTTGGTGAAATGGTATCACCCTGTCAAACCCCTCTTTTGAATCAATAATCACTTCTTTGTACAATAGTGAGATCCTGGTGGTGAATCCGTAATACAGCTCACAAAGGATCTTGATGTATTGGGTTTGAACACCCTGTTTGGCTAGGGCTTCGATGACTGCTTCAGTCTCCACAGAATCAAAGGCTTTCTGTAAATCAATGAACGTGAGACAGAGCGGCATCTTGTACTCCTCACAAGCTCAATGAGCTTGGTTATTGTGTGGATATGGTCGATTGTGCTGAATCCTTTCCGGAAGCCTGCTTGCTCACATGGTTGTCCTTCATCTAGTGTTCTGCTAATCCTGTACAGGATGACTCCTGTAAACAGCTTGTAGATGACGGACAACAGGCAGATGGGGCGATAGTTGCCGATGTCGTGAATGTCTCCCTTCTTGAACAGTAGAACTGTCCTGCTGGTTTTCCATTGGGAGGGCACCTTGCATTCAGACAGGTAGCGTGTGAAGAGTCAAGCTAGTGTATTGATGAGTACTGATGGCAGATTCTTCAGGTGTTCGGGTCTGACTTTGTCTGGGCCTGGTGCTGTTCCCTTCTTTACCGCGAGATGGCATGTCGGATTTCAGAAGGGAGAACATTGGGAATGACATATCCATCCTGTGGAATTTGGTATGTGGGCAGGTGGATGTGGCTATCAAAGAGATTTGAGTAGAAGTCCTGGATCATCTTCTCCATTGCCTTTCTGCAAGATGTGATAGATCCATCAGGGTGTCGGAGGGCAGTCATCTTGGTCTTATGGTTGGCGAAGGACAGGCGGGCAGTGCGAATGCTTTTCCCGGCTTCTGCTGCATCTTTCAGTATTTCTGCTCTTCTGTCTTTGAGGTCTTCTTTTATTGCTTCTCTGCACCGTTTTGCAAACTTGGACGTTAGCATTTGGTCTCCCTGAGGCTCGCGCCTTGCCACGTTGGCGAATAAGCTCGAGAGTTTCTGAAGACAGGCGTCCTTTTGTGTCTTTCTCTCTCTCGGCATTCTTCGCACAATCATGGAGGTGCTGAACCAGATGCTTGTATTCTTCATCGGTGTCGTCAATGATGGTATCTTCCCATGTTGCTGCAATGGTGCCAAAGAGTTCCCAGTTGGTGGTCATTCTGGGAGTTCTCTTCTTAAACTTTGCAGCCTTTTCTCCCCGTTGCGGGAAGTAGAATTTTGCACGAAGGAGACGGTGGTCCGATCCTGTTTGGAATTTGGGGACGACAGCTACATTGGTCAGACAAAACAGTTGATTGAAGATGATGTGGTCAATTTCATTGTGGAACTGTCCGCCAGGAGATTCCCATTTCCAACGTTTCACTTCAGCCTTCTGAAACTGTGAGTTCCCATGAATAGTCTTGGTGGACATGATGAACTCAGATAGTCTCTTACCCCTGTTCATTCCATTCTAGGCCATGGGTCCCGATGTGGAGTTCTTCAGCCGATCTTCTCAGTCCTATCTTGGCATTAAAATCACTGACTATGATCTTGTAGAAGGTGTGATCTTTTTTTATAGAACTCCTCCAGTTCCATGTAGAATTTCTCAATTTCATCTTCTTTGTATGTGGATGTTGGTGCGTAGACAATGAAGATAGAAATTGCTGGCAGGGGCCACATCTATTCAAGTGTTATCGTCCTATTCGGTTTGTTAGATATTCAAATGAATCAATGTTGAACGGCCATGTTCGTGTTGACAAGGACACCACCAATGCCACTGACGCCTCTTTCGTCGCATGTTCCAAAGAAAAATTCTTCTCCGGTGTCAAATACAGCATGATGCAACTGAAGCCTCCTTGTCTCAGTCAGACCAATGATGTCGTACTTGATCTTTTGCACTTGCAATATCAGATCCTTAATATATGCTTCCGATGCCAGCGTACGTGCATTGAAAGTACAGACAGTCGTTTTAGTCCTTCTTCGTTTTGGCAGCTTAGTATGTTCGTGAAATTTTATCAGGCACTGCTTGTTTGCCTTTCTTACTGCTGCCATATTAAGGGCTCTTTCGGGGTCAGGAAAATAAACATTTTTGTTACTGGTTTTGGCATATCGCACATGCATCAGACAGCTTGCCAGGCTCTGCTGTGCGGGTGCTATACTCTCATTACTTTTTGGGGCTCTCTCAGTGGGGTGGGTAGAATATTCACAGCAATTTTGAGGTAAATCCTCACGCAATAGGGAAAGCTGGTTTCTGCTCTGCTGGGTGTATATGTGTCTGTGGCTCAAGCATTCCTGGGCTTGAAATCCTCTCCTCTGAAGGGCGGGTCTCTGCAGAGTGGGTCCCTTGTAGGCTGGGTTTCTGACAAGCCGGGCTGGAGACTGGATTAATCTGCTGGGTTGAGATCTTACCACCTGCGGAGTGTGGATTGTGAGGATCGCTGCCAGCAAGGTGTGGGGGTTTCTCTGGGCCCTCCTCCGAGGCTCCATCGGGATGGTGGACTCGGGTCAGAAGTTGCTCTTGTGGTCCATGGAATATAGGGGGTTCAACAGGGAAAGCTGATTTCTTTTACCCCACCGGTTATTCTTGAAACACACCCCCCCCTCCACACCCCCCACCACAACCCCCCCCCTCCCCCCCCAACAGCCCTTCCCTCTTCCCCCTCTCTCCCATACACTTTAGCCAATAGTATCCCCTTCCCATACCTCACCCCCCCCCCCCAGTCGCCAAAAAGAAAAAATCCGTTCGGCTCTATTACCCACTACAATGAGCTCATATCAGCAGTTCCTATTTTTTCCAAAGGCGGCACCACCCCACCACATAGCCTCCCCCACCCCACCGTCTTTTTGATGCCAGCCTGTGAGATGACCTCATTTTGTTTTGATTGCATCTCCCTTGATTAAAGAAACACTCATGCCTGCCTCATCTTCTAGCTCTTTCACCCCCCCTTTTTGATGGTGGCTTTTCTCTTGGAGTGCACCAGCCTGAATACCGAAAACCCGAGAGGATTGGTGAAATCCTCCCCGGATGCTTACGGCAGTTTCTTTTGAGGCAGCTTTCATTTTATAATCCCTTTGTTTCTTTTGTGTCCCAGATACACCCGGCAGAGCAGGTTAGGAAATATTAAGAAATATTAAGAAAGTAAGCATGCAAGCTGTTCATAACTGAGACATCTCTAAATTTTATGACCATTAGTGTGGAAAACAACATTTTAGGAGCATTATTCCAAAGATATTGTTCATGGAATATTTGAGTGAGGTACAGGAGTAGATAAATGCTAGATAGGGGAAAAACAGTAATAGGAATGGGGAAATAAGGATATAAAGGAAGCTATAGAGGATTTTTACCTTAAATAATTTGCAGGGGTTTTGCGGGGATTGAATGGAGAATTAAAGAGATAAGATACACAAATAAATATCTCTCTAATAGGACTAGAATATTGAAGACTGGTAAAACAACATAACCAGAGAGAGTTGAGGAGATTGACTGTGGAGGAAGTTATGGAACTATTTTCTGTTATTATGTCATGGAGGGTGTCAGAAAAATAAAGTTGAAAATTACAGTAGGAAGTACATTACACAAATGCAGAAATTATAGAAAAAATAACAAAACATCTTTTGAAGTTACTGAGATGTCTGAGAAGAAACTCACTTAAAGGCTATACCACTACCTAATTATGTGTTTTGTATCACAAGTTTTGCACAGAAAATTAAACCTGAGTTTGATCCCTATTCTTGCAACCCATACTGTTGACGAGTTTAATGATTGCATTGATATTTCAATATGCACATCAACAACAGCTGTTTACACCAAATCAAATGGACTCTTGTCTATTTATGATTTTGCCTTTGTATTTTGACTTTCTTTTTTGTGATTCCTTCCTTTGATATAGTTTTCCATTACCTCCAGTTCTTTGCAGCTAGACAAACTGCTATTTTTATCCCTTATGTATATTTGGTGTCCTCGGCATGCAGAAACACTCAATCAATACATACTTTTGACTCTGAATCAAATGTTGTGCTATAGGGATCCAGAATAAATGAGGCAACTATACCAATGGTTTTAGAGGGCAAACAGCATCAGCAGTTGCCCATTAAAAATTTTTGAAACTAGAGCTGGAGAGAAATAGCACATCACATTGGATAATGTGGTGATTGCCTGGTATGCAACAATCCTGAGTTTGATCCCCAACATCCACATGGCCTTTTATGCACAGCTAAGAATGTGGATTCCTCCATGCAGAGTCAAGGATAATCCCTGAGTACTTCCCAAGTTTGTCCTCAAAACTAAATATATGGAAACATGGCATTGGGATGTAATCAATTAATTACTATGAAAAACTGGATTAGGAAAAAAAGTAAAACTTCTTATAGGATATTACATTGATCTGGGTCATAAAAGATGAATAAATGTAGGTAAATAATTTCAGAGAGATAGAAAAGCATGAATATAGAATATGGAAGCATGGAATTACATATGATATTTTCCATAGTTTGATTACACATTTACTATTGGTTCTGCAGAGAACAAATCAACCTTTAGTGCATGAATCTGTAATGTCTGACTGTTCAGTGGTCATTTTTGATAGTGAGGCAGAAATGGTGCTATGTGATTCCTTCCAGTTTGCAAAGGGGATAAATCTAGCACTTGTCCAGAGAGATCTTTGTGTGCACTTGCATTCATACAGTGTCACTACTATAATTCTTTCATCTGTCGTTTTCTTTATATGGATGAGTAAAAAGCATCTTAGGATGTGGGAGAATGGTTGAAATCTGGATCCACAGAGAACTCTCATCCTTTCACATTTTTGGACATTTGAGAACCTTTGTTGCACCCAAAATGGAGGAACCTGAAAGCCAAGCATTGTGTCATTGAGCTTGAATACTGACCACAATATGTATTCAAAGTGATCTCTTAATAGCAGAGTAAATGTTGAACCAGCTTTTGTGTCTCTTAATTTCTTGACTTGCCAAAATTTTCCAGTTCATTTCATACAAGTAATTGAGGCTATTGAGTCCCAGTCACTGCCTTTTTTTTTCTCTCTAGTACTATGACTCTTTGAACACAGGATCAATCTGTCTTTCTTCACTTCATTGTGGTTGCCCTTGTACAAGAGACTAAGGTAATTTGGGAGCTGCAGCTGCCAACCTATTGTTTGAACTCATGGTCCACGTGGCTCCTTGAGGAATGTATAGAGGGGGATTCTGTTACAGCAAGTGTTGGTTCCACCTTGACATCTGGCTGAATTCCTGCTCAATTTAAAGTAGCTGCACTTATTCCTCTGTTCTAATGACTTTCCTTATTACCTGACAATCTATCTGAACTATTGACTCATTTCCGACCTGCCAGTTCTCTCACAAGTTATGGAAATGGTCCTCAAACTGCAGCTTCAGCACGTCCTCCCCAGCCCCCTCCCCACTCTGTTGTGTGTGTGTCACTAGAGTCCATCACGAAAAGAGAAAGCCATTGAGTATGCTGTGACACTCAAATGCTGTGACTTGAGAACACCATGGCCATTGGCTCACAGGTCTGTGGTGTTATGGTTAAGAGTATTTGTCATTGTGCACATGGTACTTTTGGGGCCTGGTTTAAAAGTACAAGGAGAATTATCCCTCAATATTTTTTAAGTAGGATGTATTTCTTTTCCTCCCATTCTTCTTTTATCTAAAAACTACAAAGATAACATTTTTTCAAGAGTTTTTCAAAGAGTTAAAAATCATGTTTTGGTCACATTTAGTGATATGAGCATTCCCTTACAGAGTTGGACTCCAGAATTTTGTTTTTGCTTCTCTTTTCTTTTTTTTTTAAATTGAGGCAAAAGTGCTTTTGTCAGGCTCATGAAATGGGGAACCCCCAGGGCCCCAGGACCAAGGGACTTCTAAGGACCCCAGACCCCAACAGGGTCTAAAGATAACAAAAACAGCAGATGCCTGGGGCCATTGGCATCCCTGACAATACTCACAATCCATTAGGGTCCCTAAACTCTCCTTTTAATCTGTCTTCTCTCATTCCTCACTCCACCTCACTCCAGGAACCTCTCTCTGAGGACCTCTATTCTCTTCTCCTCTCTCTTCTCTCTCTCTCTCTCTCTCTCTCTTTCTTTCCTCTTTTTCAGGACTGCTCTCTACAGGACATCTATCTCTTTTCAGGTTCTCTCTCAGGACCTCTCTTTTCAGACCTTTCTTTTCAGGTCTTCTCTTTTGAGGGCTTCTCTCTTCAGGACCTTTCCTTCTTATCTCTCTTGGTAGTGTCTGTCTCTCTGTTTCTTTATCAGTTTCTCTGTTTCTCTATCTCTATTTCTCTGTTTCTATGTCTTTTCTTCAGCAGGTCCTCTCTTTTCAGGACCTATCTCTTTCAGGCCGTCCTACTGGGTCTTGGCCTTGTTTTCTTCTTTCAGGCTGGCCCTCGGGGTCCTGGCCTTGGTCCTGCGGCCCTGTAGCCCTGTGGCCCTGGTACTATCCCTCAGGCCCAGGCACCAGGGAATCTCCCCAGGATGCTCCCCTGGGGCAATATTTATAGCTTCCCTTCACCCCAGGTTCAGAATCCTGGTCTTTTAACGGTCTTAACTGTCATCTACAGGGGGCTGTCCAACAAAGTTCCCTTTTCTGTTTACTTTTTCTGAAAGACTGTTATAATATCTATGGAGGGAAAACAAGCCCAAGGTCATCCAATTTTTTAATAACTATATATCTTTTAAAGGAACAATTTCATACCTCTTCAAAATGCTTACTATCACGTTATGCTCACAATCCGAGTTACCAGTGCCTTTATACCACAATCTACTAGACCCACTTCACATTTTTAGCCATCACACACCTTCCCTTTGTAACTTCATTTCTGTGGTCAAAATTCAGGGTTTTTTGGGGATTCTTTTTATTTCCATGATTTGTTTTTTACATAATAAATATGACAGAAATCATCAAGTATTTGTCTTATATTTTAACTATAAGGCCTTATAGCTTATATTTCTTAGCATAGCTTCCTAAGTTCTCTTCATGTTGTCTCAAAGAACAAGATTTCACCAATCTTATAGCTGAGTGGTATATCTTTGAAGGTATATGCTGCAGATGCCAAATTTTATACATGCACCTTTTCATGGGGCAGAGCTGCTACTGGCTCTCATTGTGCCCAGCCGCTCATGAGGTGCCGGGACGGATGGCAGGTTCTAGCCCTGGCCCGCCACCCCAGCAGAGCCTCGCAACAAGCCAGACAACCCCCACTCCATGAGGACCTCCATTTTCCACATCTGGACTTCCTCCTCGTCAGAACTCCACCCAGCAGACCAGCCTATCACAGCCTGTCTTGCACGGCCGCTTGCGGCCGCAAGTGGTTTATCAATAAATGCTGGATTTTGAGATGACTACAAGAGTATGCTACCCACACGACAGAGCCTGGCAAGCTACCCGTGTTGTATTTGATATGCCAGATACCAGTAACAAATATAGACCTCATTCCCATGACTTGATGGAATGGTTTGAGGCTCTTTATGTTCCTGGAGCAAGCAGGTGTCCTTGGGCTCTACTTGCATGAGACAGGTCATATGGAGATGTTACTGATGCCCGCTCGAGCAAATCAAAGATGAACGGGAAGACAGTGATACAGTGATACCTTTTCTTAGGAACTAGTGTTATTTCTATATATTTCTACTTTAAACAGTGTTAAACTGGACAGAGGTCTGTATATGAAGATTTAATTAAACGCTTTGTTGTTCGTAGAATTAATGCTTACAAGTAGAATTGCATGATCATATGGCAAATCTATCTTTAATATTTACATAAGTGTTTTAAGTAATTTCCATTGGGTCAATTTATATTCCAACTAAAGTATATTTGAGGGATGTTTTCTCCACTCCTTCATCAGCACCTGCTCTTGGTCTTTTTGATATAGGTCATTCTCACAGGTCTTTGTGAGGTAGTGTTAATTTGCATTTCTTTGATACTAAATGATAATGAGAACTTTTCATGTGCCTGTTGGTCCTCTGTATACTGTTTTTACAACTATTCTCTTCAATTCTTCCCCAAAGTTCTTCATAGGGTGACTTTTTAGGCTCTGGGTTTTGTGAGTTGTTTATGTATTTTAGTAATGGGGTTTGACCAGTTGTAAGGTATGCAAATATTTTCTCCTATTCTCTAATGTATTTTAATAATAGGTTTTTTGCAGAAGATTTTAAGTTTAACATAATCACATTTGATTATTTTTCTTTCTGTTTCCCATAATTTTGAGTCAAATCTCCAGTGATACCAATGAAGCAAACATCATGGAATGTCTTATGTATATTTTCTTTAATGCATTTTATTGTTTGATATAAAACATTCAAATCTTTAACTCATGTGGAATACATATTTGTATATTATGAGATAGTAATTTATTTTAATAGTTTTATTGATGTTCTTTTGTTTGGGAGCCACACCCAGTAGTGCTCAGTGCTTATACTTAATAGTACTCAGGAATGATTTCTAGTGCAGGTTGGATGACCATATGAGTCAGCCAGGGTGGAAACTAGATTGGCCTTATGCAAAGTAAACACCCTACGAATTGCGCCATCTCTCTACCCCCCACTTTCCAACTTTTGCATGCTAATATCTTGTTTCCTAAAAGCCATTTTATTGAAGAGGTATTTTTTCTTCACTTATATCTTGGCTCCTCTGTCATAATTTAACTTTCCATATGTGTATTTGTTTGGGGAAATCTCAGTTCTATTTTTTCAACATATGTGTCCATTTTTATTCCAATATGAAAATTTTATTACTGTAACTTTGTAGCATAGTTTGAAGTGGGAGTATGTCTTCATTGTTCTTCATTTTTCTCAGGATTTACTTGGATTTGTGAGGTCTTTTGAGGATTGAAACAGATTTTAATAATTTTTGCTCAACTTTCCTCACTAATATCATTGACATTGTGATTGGGTTTGAATGGGCTACATTGAATCTGTATAATCACTGTCACTGTCTTCCCGTTCATCATCGATTTCCTAGAGCGGGCCCCAGTAACATCTCCATATGTCCTGTCTCATGCTAGTAGAGCCCAAGGCATCTGCTTGCTCCAGGAACATAAAGAGCCTCAATCCATTCCGGAATGAGGTCTATAATTGTTACTGGTATTTGGCATATATATCAAATACAACACGGGTAGCTTGCCAGGCTCTGCCGTGCAGGTAGCATACTCTTGTAGACATCTCTAAGTTCAGCATTTATTGATGAACTGCGTGGCGAGCCGGGCGATGATAGGCTGGTCTGCTGGGTGGAGGTCTGATGAAAGAGAAGTCCGGATGTGGAAAATGGAGGCCCTCATTGAGTGGGGGGGTCATCTGGCTTGTTGCGAGGCTCTGATGGGATGGTGGGCCAGGGCTAGAACCCACCATCCCTCCCGGGCGCCTCGTGAGCGGCTGGTCACAGGGAGAGCCAGTAGCAGCTCTGCGCCATGTCTGCGAGTCTCTGGACCGGCATACCTGAGCCGGATTTAAGAAAGACTGCTGCAGGGTGGAACTCGATGAGCCAGGCGCTGATAGGCTGGTCTGCTGGGTGGAGGTCTGACGAGAGAGAAGTCCGGATGTGGAAAATGGAGGCCCTCATGGAGTGGGGGTCGTCTGGCTTGTTGCGAGGCTCTGCTGGGATGGTGGGCCAGGGCTAGAATCTGTATAATAGTTTAGATATATTAGTT
This sequence comes from Cryptotis parvus, assembly GCA_021461705.1. Taxonomy (NCBI): domain Eukaryota; kingdom Metazoa; phylum Chordata; class Mammalia; order Eulipotyphla; family Soricidae; genus Cryptotis; species Cryptotis parvus. Next base: position 141,399 of record JAJIBD010005777.1, read on the forward strand.
ATTTTTATTGCTATTTTTTAATCAGTGAAGATGGAATATATTCCATTTCCTGGTGTGTTCTGCCTCTTTAATAGTGATTAATTGATGGAAAAAGTTTTTGACAGACTCAAGATATGTTCATGATTAAAATTTTCAAAAGAAAAATAAAGGAACTTACCTCAACCTCCTTCACTTTGAGGTGTTGCGGTGTGGCTGTGGTGCCTGGCCACATCAAGCAGGTGGCAGAAAGGAGACAGGCTTGTCTATGCCCCCTGGCTCTGCCTTCTGGGCCCTAGATGGTTGATGGTCTGACATAGAAAAGACTGGAATAAACCCAGAGCTATGGCAGAGCCTGACAAGCAACCCATGGTGTATTCGATAGGCCAAAAACAGTAACAATCATAGACCTCTTTCCCAATGAATGGGGACGTTACTAGTGCCCACTCAAGTAAAACAATGAACAACTGGGAGACAAGTTACAAGTGACAAGTGACCTTAACATATTAAAAATATCTATATGTATACGTGTATGTGTATGTGTATGTGTATGTGTATATGTGTATATGAAACAGCATGGTATTGGCAAAAAGACAGACCTGCAGAACTATGGAATATAGCTAAATATCCTGCCAGAGACCATAAAATATATAATCATTTAATTTCTGATAAAGAGCAAATAATATTAAGTGGAGCAAGGAAAACCACTTCAATAAGTGGTGATGAGGAAACTGGGCAGCTACATGAAAAAGAACTCGGGCCACTTTCTAGTGCCATACACAGAAGTAATATGAAAAGGATTAAAGGATTAAAGATCTCAACATCAGACATGAATCCACAAGGTACATGGGAGAAAACATAAACAAAACCCTCCGTGACATTGAAACTAAAGGCATCTTCAAAGAAGAAACATATACTGCTGACAAGTTAGTGGAAGCAAAGACAAACAAATGTGAATAAATGAAATTAAGAAGTTTCTGCAACTTAAGGGGTGTATACGATAAAAAGACAGCATACAGAATGGGAAAAAATTATTTACCAGTACCCATCTTATAAATGGTAAATATCAAAGTTACTAAGATACTGGTAGAACATTCACTGTATCACTGTCACTGTCTTCCCATTGTTCATCGATTTGCTCGAGTGGGCATTAGTAACATCTCCATAAGTCCTGTCACAAGCAAGTGTAACCCAAGAGCATCTGCTTGCTCCAGGGACAGGAAGAGCACCAAGCCATTCTTCAGGTCATGGAACTGCGGTCCATAATTGTTACCAGTTTTTGGCATAATAAGTAAATGGGTTAGAACTTTACAAAAGAAAAACATACAGCCCCATCAGAAAATGAGAGCGGAAATGAACAGAAACTTCCTCAAAGAAGAAATTCAGATGGCCAAAAGGCACATGAAAAATGCTCTAAATCACTAATTTTCAGGCAGTTGCAAAACAACAATGAGATATCATCTCAAAGAGAATGGCATGCAGTGAAAATAACATGAGCAACCATTGCTTGTGTGGAAGCAGGGAGGAATAAACTTTCATTGTTGGTGGGAATGCTGAGTGATGTAGCCTTTTGGAAAATGGACTCTCATTTGACCCAGCGATAACACTTCTGGTATTATGTCCTGGGGGCCCAAAAACACATGGTACAATTGACATCTGCACTTGTATTTTCATTGTAGCACTATTCACAATAGTGAGAATCTGAAAGCAACGCTAGTGCTTGAGAACATATGACTGGGTAAAGAAACTATGCTACATCTACACAAAATGGAAATCTTCCAAATTGCTTATAAATGACTGGACACGGAGATTATCATGTTAGGTGAAATGAGTCAGAAGGAGAAGGACAGATATAAAATGAGGACTGCAATTAATTGTGGGGTTATATTTATCTATGTATTATATATGATGTGTACATATCTATATTATATATCAATATCTATATACAATATATATTATATATAATGAATAATATATACAAAGACATATATAGATATATATAGAGAGAGATATATAAAGATATATATAGATATATATATAGGCAGAGAGAGAGAGAGAGAGAGAGAGAGAGAGAAAATATCCAAGGCAAGAGAAAAAAGAGGCCAGGAAGAATTGTCAGTGGTTAGAAGCTTGCATAAAAATGTCTGGGAGGTGAAGGTCAAAGATCAGTCAGGATAAAGAAGGAACCAGTGTGAAAATTATTGTTGAAAATAATCATTTTGGATGGGAACTGAGTGTTGAAAGAAGGTAAAGGGATAATCTTTCAGTATCTAATTGCAAATCATAAAATCCAAAAGGAAAAAGAAAGTGTGTGTGTGTGTGTGTGTGTGTGTGTGTGTGTGTGTGTCTGAAAGAGGGCAAGCAGAAAAGTGCCCACTTTACTCCAGGTGCGTGTGAAACCTTTCTGCCCACCCCTGGTCACCAGACTCCGGGCAGGTGGAGAACCTAAAGCCTGACTGCCAGAGCGCCAACCTCCACAGACCAGGACTCGCCCCTCCTGGCGCCATCTCTCTGATCTCGCCACTTTACTCCAGGTGCATGTGGAACCTTTCTGCCCAGCCCTTGCCACCAGCCTCTGGGCAGGTGGAGAACCTGAAGCCTGACTGATGGCCCAGCAACCTCTAAAGACTAGGACTCTGCTCCCTCCCTGTGCCATCTCCGTGATCTCGGCTGCTTTACTTCAGGTCACTCTACCCAAGGTTTCAAACCCCCAAAACTCAAAACTGCATGAATGCAATAATGTCTGTGCAAAAATAGTTTATTTTCCAATATCCTGTATGTACTAGGGTACATTTGCCACAGTACTCCTCACATCCCTCAAAATCAGTGAACAACCATCAACATCCTTTACTGTACTGCCCAGACACACAGTGCCCAGTACACTCAATTGCAACAAATAACAGTCTAATGGTAAAGCAATGCAAAATTCCATCAAGCTCCACGAGTGACACCACCTGCCACCTGCCAAGATGAGCCAAGCAATAATGATGAGCTGTATGATATCTATGATAAGCAATTTCAAAGAGAACTGTTAAGGATGCATAAGAAGCTCAAGGAAGCAATGGGACACAGAGCCAATAAAATGCAAGAGGACATGAAAGCGGAAGTGAGGAAAATAGAAATGAAAATGCAAGCAGAAATAACAGACATTAAAAATGAGATGGGGGAAATAGAAAAACTCATTGGAAGGCCTTCACAGCAGAGTAACAGCCTCTGAGTAAAGAATCAGTAAGCTCCAAGATGAGGTGCAGAGACTTTCTCCGCAAACAGCAGAAGATGGAAAAAAGACTCGCAGTAAATGAACAGACAAGAGATAATCGAGATGAAGCCAAAAGGAATAACATAAGGATCATTGGAGTCCCAGAAGGATGAAAAGAAAACCCTGAAGAAGAAGCAACTATCAAATAAATAATTGCTGAGAAGATCCCAGAACTAAAGAATGCCTGCACCCAGATACATGAGGCTCGAAGAGTACCATTTAAAAGAAACCCAAATAAAAATACTCCAAGACATATCCTAATAAAAATGACAAGAACCTAGATAGAGATAGAATACTGCAAGCAGCAAGATCAAAGAAGGAAATCACAAACAAAGGAAAATCCCTAAGATTTATAGCAGAGTTTTCAGAGGAAACACTCTGAACACAAAGACAATGGTGGGATGTCGTGAAAAGACTCAATGAAATGAAGGCCCCACCAAGAATTCTTTACCCGGCCAGACTCATATTCATATTTGAAGGAAAGATACACAACTTCATAGGTAAGCAACAGCTAAAAAACTTCATAGACTCAAAAACAACTATAAAAGAAGGACTGAAGGAGCGGCTGCAAGATAGACAAGTCCCTACAAGAGCAGCAAACTTACAAAAAAAAAGTCACAAAATCCTATGACAATAATCTCTCTCAATGTCAATGGCCTAAATGCACCAATAAAGAGACACAAAGTGGCAAAATGGATTAAAACACTGAATCCAACATTCTGCTGCCTAGAAGAAACACATCTGAATAATTAGAGCAAGCACAGAATCAAAATCAAAAGCTGGAAGAAAATTCTTCACACAAACAACTCCTTCAAAAAGGCCAGTGTGGTAATAGTAGTATCTGACAACATAGATTTCAGGCTATAAAGGTTAGAAAGGACAGTGAAGGCCATTTCTTAATAATTAAGGGATATGTATACTAGGAAGAAATTACTCTCCTAAACATATGCTCCCAACGAGGGACGAGCTAAATACTTAAAACAACTGCTAATAGACGTCAAAGAAAACATTGACAGCAACACAATAGTAGATGGAGACTTCAACACTGCTTTACCAACTCTTGATAGATCGACAAGAATTAAACTCACCAAGGACATACTGTACCTGAAGGAAGAAATGGAAATAGAGGGTTGGTTGATATATACAGGGTTTTTCCATCCCAAAAAGACTGAATACACATTTCTCTCCAGTGCACATGGAACATTCTCCAAGATAGAACACATGCTGAACTATAAACCATACCTCAATAAAATAAAAAGATAAAAATTTTGTCAACTAATTTCACAGACCATGAGGCACTGAAAATGGAAGTTAACGACATGCAGAAACAGGGAGTTAAACTAAACAAATGGAAACTGAATAGCTAACTGCTGAACAACCAATGGGTCACAGAAGAACTCAAACAAGAAATCCAAAGATACCTGAAAAAAATGAAAATGAAGACAACAACTATCAGAACTTGTGGGACACAGCAATAGCAGTGATAAGATAAAGTTCATAGCTCTGCAAGCATTCATCAGGAAAGAAGGGCCCAAATAAATAACGTGACTTCACAGTTCAAAATGTTAGAAAAAGACCAACATAAGGAACCCAATCCAGGCAGAAAGAAGAAAACAATAAAACTTAGAGAGAAAGTCAATGAGCTGGAAACCAAAAGAAATCCAAAAGATTAATGAAACCAAATCTGGTTCTTTGAAAAACTAAACAAGATTGACAAATCACTGGCAAGACTTGTAAGGACAGGGAAAGAGAGAACCAAAATAAATAGAATCCCATAAATGAAAATGGGGACATCACAACATAAACCACAGAAATCCAAAAGATCACCAGAGATTACTTTGAGAGCATGTATTCCATGAAACATTAAAACATAGAAGAAATGGATAAATTCCTCAAATCCTATAACCTCCCACAACTAAAACAAGAAGATCCTGCAATACTTGAATAAGCCTATAACCATTGAGGAAATTGAAACAGTAATTAAAAGTCTGCCCAAACACAGAAGCCCAGGTCCAGATGGATTCACTAGTGAATTCTTCCAAACCTTTAAGGAGGACATACTCCCAGTCCTTTTCAAGCTCTTCCAGGAAATAGAGAGACAGAAATACTCCCAAACAGCTTCTACGAGGCACACATCACTCTCATACCCAAAGCAGGAAGAGATAATACAAAGAAAGAACATTACAGACCCATCTCCCTGAAAACACAGATGCTAAGATCTTCAACAAAAATACTAGCAAAAAGAATTCAAAAACTCATCAAAAAGATTATACATCATGACCAAGTAGGATTCATCCCGGAAATGCAAGGATGGTTCAATATTTGCAGGTCAATTAACATAATACATCATATCAATAGGAGAACAATAAAAACCATATGATCATATCAATAGATGCAGAGAAAGCATTTGAAAAGATACAACACCCGTTCATGATTAAAACCTTCCAGAAAAAGGGAATTGAAGGAACCCTTCCTCAAGATAGTTACAGCCATCTACCAAAAGCCCACATCGAGTATCATTTTCAATGGGGGAATAATTGAAAGCCTTCCCCCTAAGATCAGGGCCAAGACAAGGTTGCCCACTCTCACCTATTTTATTCAATATAGTACTGGAAGTACTTGCCATAGCAATAAGAGAACAAAAGAACATTAAGGACATCAGATAGTAAAGGAAGAAATCAAGCTATCATCATTCGCAGATGACATGATATTATACCTAGAGAACCCTAAACTCTCTACCAAAAAAATTCATAGAACCAATAGACACTTGTAGTAGAGTGGCATGGTACACAATCAATACCCAAAAGTTGATGGCTTTCCTATATACAAATAAAAAAGAGAGGACAAGTATATTAAGAAAACGATCCTATTCACAATTGTGCCACAGAAAATTAAATACCTAGTGTTCAGTTTTACAAAGAACGTAAAGGACCTCTACAGAGAGAACTACAAAACATTACTTCAAGAAATAAAAGAGGACACAAGGAAGTGGAAACACATCCCCTGCTCATGGATCCGGCAGAATCAACGTTGTCAAAATGGTAATACTGCCTAGAGCTTTATACAGATTCAGTGCCATCCCTGTTAGGATACCCATGACATTCTTCAAAGAAATTGACCAATACTTCTGAAATTTGTATGGAAAAAAACCCCCTATAGATTACTTGATCACTTGATCACTTGAATCCCATTATTCATCGATTTGCTGGAGCAGGCACCAGTAACATTTCCATTGGACCCTATCACGTGCCAATGTAACCCAATGGTATCTGGTTGATTCAGGAATATGAAGAGCCTCAAACCGTTCCTTCAGGGTCTTGACAAAGAAGTCTGACCATCTTGTAGGTGGGCAGCCACGTGATCTTTTGACATCCCATGGGATCCAGTCGGTAACGGCTCTAGTCCAGTGGTTGTCTCCAAATCACATTACATGTCCATCCCATCTGATTTTCGATGCCTTGGCAAACTAGACAGCATCCCTGATTCTGGAATAGCGACAGAGGTCAGAACTCCGGATTCCTTCTCTCACTTGAGTGAGGCGTGATATTCCAAGAATAGCTCTTTCAATTCCTCTCTGGGAGACCCGAATAGCATTCTCATCCTGCTATCTTAGGGCCCAAGTCTCTGAGGCATATGTTAATTCAGGGAGAATGGTGGAGTCGAAGAGATGTGTCTGGAGCCGAGGTTCTTTGTCCTTTTTAGCTATTTCTTCAATGCCTTTGAAGGTATTCCATGCCGCTCTCTTCCCTCCTGCGCAGCTCGGGTTTTAGGTCATTCATCATGTTGACTTCTCGACCTAGGTACACATAACTGCTGCATTCAGAGATGTTTGTTCCATTGAAAGTCAATGGGGCCTCAGGAACTAGTTCATTTTTCATGAACATAGTTTTCTTCAGATTCAGCTGTAGACTTATCTTTCCACATTCTCGGTCAAAGTCAGCCAACATTTGTGCCGCTTGGCTAATGTTTGGTGTTATTAGAACAATGTCATCAGCGAGCGGGAGGTGGTGTAGTTGCCGACCATCTATCTTCACTCCCATTCCTTCCCATTCTAATTGTTGCATGATGTTCTCGAGGATGGCGCTGAAGAGTTTTACCTGCAAAACATAACAAATTCCACAGGATGGATATGTCATTACCAACGTTCTCCCTTCTGAAATCCGACATGCCATCTCATCGGTAAAGAAGGGAACAACACCAGGCCCAGACAAAGTCAGACCTGAACACCTGAAGAATCTGCCATTGGTATTCATCAATACACTAGCTCAGCTCTTCACATACTACCTGTCCGAATGCAAGGTGCCCTCCAAATGGAAAACCAGTAGGACAGTTCTACTGTTCAAGAAGGGAGACATTCACGACATCGGCAACTATCGCCCCATCTGCCTCTTGTCCGTCATCTACAAGCTGTTTACATGAGTCATCCTGAACAGGATTGGCAGAACACTAGATGAAGGACAACCATGAGAGCAAGCTGGCTTCCGGAAAGGATTCAGCACAATTGACCATATCCACACAGTAACCAGGCTCATTGAGGTTTGTAGGAAGTACAAGATGCCGCTCTGTCTCATGTTCATTGATTTAAAATAGCCTTTTGATTCTGTGGAGACTGAAGCAGTCATCGAAGCCCTAGCCAAACAGGGTGTTCAAACCCAATACATCAAGATCCTTCATGAGTTGTATTACGATTCACCACCAGGATCTCACCATTCTACAAAGAAGTGATCATTGATGTCAATAGAGGGGTTCGACAGAGTGATACCATTTCACCAAAACTCTTCAGCGCCACCCTCAAGAACATCA